>PVJA010051615.1:0-12564 GCA_004027025.1 Myocastor coypus
TTTTTCTCTTCTTTTGAATTTCTTATAACATCTTTGTTTTTCTTTTTTAAAACGATCTTTTATTTATTTGGTACAGTGTCTCACTATGCAGTTCTGACATACAGTGATCATTCCGTTTCAGCCTCCCCATCACTGGGACTGTAGGTATGGGCAACCTTACCCTGGAGCCAGTGTGATATGTGGTACCAGGCGTCAAACCTGTGTCCATGTGCTTGCCAGGCAGGTGCTTAGAGTCACGAGCTATCTTCCCAGACCCTATTATTGTCTTTTTTTTTCTTTTTCTTTCTTTGAATAAATGATTGTAGTTTGGGGATCATATACAGAAGTGTAGGAAATCAACCCACACATTTACACTAAAGAATACAGCTGAGGGCCTGGATCCTAACATCCTGCAAGAGTTCAACTGAAAACTTAGAGCTTTTAATATGAATGCATCTCAGAAGTCCAACTGGAGGCCTAGAGCCTACAACAAAGTCTCAAGAATCTGCACTGGAAAAGCCCAAAGATCAGTGGCAGAAGCTAGAAAGTCTCTGCCAGCAGGACTAGCTGGCTGAGACTAGCAGGCTGAAGGATCTGAACTGGAGCCAAGAAGCAATGCTCAAGGCAAGAATCACAGCTCTCTCAAAGGTACCACAGCCATCCTCAGCAACAGTGAGGTTCTCAGCTCCTCTAGCAATGAGGAAAGCTGAGTTCCCACCAGGAAAGCCAATGTGATAAGTCTCTCCATGAGGCTGAGCAGTGTATGATCTTCCCCACCACAGACAGAAACCAAGGCTCAAGAAAAGGATAAGTGCTACTCCAGACTTCATCAGGAAAGCCAGCATGGCCAGGTCCTCCAGCAGAACAGCCCAAGTAGCTTCCAACAGTTCAAAAAGCTTCTCCAAACAGTATCCCTAACAGCATGGTAAGAGCTTCTCCTGTTCTGCCTTTAAGCTGCTCACAACAGTCCTCAGGTGGGCCTCCCACAGCCAGCACCATGGTAGTTTAATACAGCTGGGTATAATAATTTGCGCATCAATCAGAATTCTACTACAAAGTGTCACAAATCTGACACTTTTTTGTCTGGCCATCTGAACAACCAATTTGAAGATAGCATCATGTAATATAACAACCATTGTTCAATGCAGATGAAATGAATCTCACCCACCTGGAACTCAGACAGGTGAAATCTCCACTGCGCACAGAATCCTTGAATATGGGAATCCTGGTGCGAAGATAGGCTCAACTGTAGTCCCTCTTCAACTCAAAATCAAATTCAGAAGGTTAGGGTTAGTTAGGGCTCAGAGGAAGAGTTTGAAAAATGTACTCAGCCTACGTGGGTGGACAACTGAAAGTACTTAAGTTGTCAATAAGCAAGAGTGATGTAAATAAGACAGCATGTGACTTCCTGGCCAGTGAAGTTTCTGTGTAGCTGGCCAGTGCGACCCTGGCTAGAAAAAGTAAACTGAAAGCTTATAAATATCCCATAGCTTCGTGATTGGCACTGTGGACAACATTTTGTGGAAGGAAGATTGCTCTGGGTAACAGCTGTGTTTTTAAACTCCAGTGTAGTTCACACTGTCCTAGTCCTTGTAAGGCCTTTTAGGGGTTGGCTTTAGAAGGTCCCGCAGGGAAAGGAATAAATTCAAATTATAAAAATGTATCATGTGGTCTTGAAGACAGATGAATATTTTCATCATTCTATACTTTCCCCTAAGCCAAAATTTGACAGCCTTCTTGTCTTTGCCCCAGTCCACTCAGATGTAGATACACTTGGATTTGCTGGATTCTGTTCATCACTATAAGAAGTTACTCATCACAGAATAAACACATTTGCTTGCATTGCTGTAGGAATGTGAGAGACATCCCTTAAAACTGGTATCGACTCTCCGCATTAAAATTATTTTATTGCTTGTTTTATGGCAAGTGTTATGATAAACTATACATATATGCATAGATGTTAGAAATATATTATGTTTTGTTATGGAATTTTATCACTAGCCCAGAGTAGTAATGTAATTATATCTTTTGTTGTTCTAGGAGTTCAATTCCTGACTCCATGCCACTGAGCTATATTCCCAGTATTGCAATTACAATCTTAATTTAACGAGCAAAAACAAAGCTGTGGCTATTTATAATTAAATAAATGTGGCTGCTTAAGAGGAGAAAAATATCATTTTTCTATGACATTTGAAAATATTCTAGGCAGAAACACTGAGATGGGTACTGGCTACTTGGAGCTCTAAATGAAAAGTACTTTTATCAATGAGTTCCTAGAATAAGTGGACATGTAGCAGTCCAAACTGACTGCAGGAAGGAGTTGCATTCTTAGGGAATGCACAGTGGGCTTATGGGTTAGCGGAGCAGTTAAGCATCTGCGCAGGGAATCACAGTCAGACACAGGGGATGGTGAAAAAATTCTCAGTGAAAATAGGTTAACACATGACTATATTCCCCAGTGAATTTTAATAATAATAGTAAAATGTATTAACAATGATTAAAACTTTTTCTATACTTGAATAACACCTATTGTAAAATGTTGTGATTTGGTTCCTAATTTAAGTAGTCATTCTTTTCGTGCTATATCATTAGATAATTTAACAATCATTTTAGTTTAAAAAAAGTATTTTCTAAATATTATTCTTCTTGGGACCTGGGAAATAGCTTAGTGGAATAAGCACTTGCCTGGCAAGCACAAGGGCGTGAGTTAAATCCCTGGTCATGCAAATAAATAAATAAATAAATAAAAATACAAAATAAAATAAATATTATAATTCTTGTTTATATCCATTTGGTCAAGACTCAGGTCACAAGATAGTATATGACATTATTCAATTGTACTAAAATAATCTAGAATGACATAAAATTGCATATTTATATTGTTTTTACTTGGTATAATTGAAGAGTTGGTGTCTGAGTCAGTCTCCCTTTCCATGCATTTCACCAGTGAAGTTCTGTGAGGTAGTATTATGGGGTGGGGAAAACACAGTTAGGGACATGAAATTTTCCAACAGGCACATTGCTCATAAGCAGGAGACCTAGTAGTTGAACCCCACGGCTAAACTATTGCCACAAGGAAGATTTATAGACAACAAAACACCATAACAACTGAAGCAATGCCATGCCATATTTGTAATGCATTTTGTCTCTCACAGAATGAGCTGCACAAAATTCCATAACATGCCTTTATTTAGTCAAGAGTAGGGACTATGTTATCTATAACAAAACAAATTTGGACAAGGTACCTGTAATCTATATCTGATTTGTTAAAATCAAATGTTCCTTGTCCTTTATTTCCAGGCTGTCAACGAGACCAGGCCTGGATGGCAAACTTGTGCTATAATGTATCAGCACAGTCCAGCCAGAAATCTGAAGCATCAAGCCTTCAATTTATATTCTCATGTCATTTAGCTCATCATCTAAAGTGTGTTCCGGAGGGGAAAAAACTTCCCTTAGCATGAAGAAAAAAAAAAATGTTTTGGAAAAAACGCTCATTATACTTTCCATACAATAGGAGGAGGCAGGAAAATAGAGGTGAGATTCAGTTAGGAGAAATGTTTAATAGAATGAAAAGGGAGCCACAGAAGGTAACAACGGAAATGAGTCATCACTCCCAATGTCACAGCAGGAGACAAACAGTGAGGACAGCAGGAAGTTAGGACTTGAACGACGCTTTCTCCATGAGCACTCTTCTCATGAGATAGACTCCTTCACTTCAGGCTCTTCTGGCCGCTCTTCAAAGAGCTGCATTTTGCTTACAGGCACCGCGGATTCCATTCCAACCTTAGTTCTACCACTGTTCTCCTCACTGCAACACTTCCTCTTGAATACGCACACAAGCTTGAGGAGGAAGCGTAAGGTGTTAAAGGAAACAGAGCTGTTTGTATTCATAGCTGCACCTTGTATATGGTAAACAATGTAGAAGTTTCTTTCACATTAGTGTCCAGTAAGTCCTGGTCATTCTTACTACATTACCTGTCATGTCTGTTTAAGTGTTTCTCTTCATAAACATGATCTAAGTCACACCCAAGCCTCTCTCCTTTTGCTACAAATATAGGTTATAAAAATGATTAAAAACTTGTCCACTGCAATAATAATTCATAACTTGTTTACATTCCAGTTGAAATGTCCTGCAGCATTAGCCCACTGCAGTTCTCCATGACAGTAACACTGTGTCTGCTTGCGTTGTTCACTGCAATCCATGGGGAAATTTATTCATCACTACATGTCTCCTACTACCAAGAAATTCTATCAGTTTCTGTGGACCAAATACAGATGGGTCTTCTGTTTCAGTCTAATTCCAGAACTGAAATTAAGATGTCAGCCACAGCTGTTTGTCACGGCTCTACTGGGGGGAAAACATTGATGAGGCTATCAGGAGGCCACATTTGATTTTTGTTGTTCACGTGACGGTTCACTGACTAATGCGAGACTATCCTTAGCTCTTTGTTTTGCGGTGAAGGGAAGAAAAAATTCTGACTTCTTAGGTAGAAATGCGACAAAATACACATGGAGAAGAAGAGAAAAACAAAACAACCAGAATTTTATTAACATGTATATTGTATATATATTTCACGTCATATCTAGTGATTCAAAAATTCCAAAGAGTTAGCTCAGAACTGTGGTCTATGTAATATCCTCAACAGAGAATAATAGCAAAATATCAAGATAAATAAAAAAGGTTCTGTATTTCAAGAGTTGAAAGATATTGAGAAAGTAATTACATGACAGAGTCCTTGATGAAACTGATCTAGGTGTTCTCATTGTTGTCTATGTGATTGTCTAAAGGTGTCACTGGAAATCGAAGTTTGTGCTCAGGAGAAAGTTGTTTATAAGTTTGTGTGATGTTTTTATGCAAATAGGGGACAGAGAGAGAGCTACCGTTGATATGTCGCCTTAATTGCTTTTGACAACAAGGAGCAGTGATGGCAAAGGGTCCCCTACAGAAATGGCATACTTGGTGCCAACTGAAGGGATACTGTGACATTTGCACTTACTTTTCAAAGCCATTAAATTTGTGTGTCTTCCAGCAATATAGAGGTTACAATCTTCCTAAGTCCCCATTATAAAATGTTCCTTTCTCTGTCCAAAGCTTACTAACGTAATCATGCTCACAATATTTTGCAAAATATTTGACTATTACATGTCTTATTCCATGGTGTTCGTTATGCCGAGGTCTTAATATTCTCTTAACTTTACAGTACAATGAAAAGAACAAAATAAATTTTGAAAGTGTATGCTTCATATATCCACCAAGTAAATGCATAGATACACATGCATATGGATTTTAATGCGTAAGAATCATGTCCCACACATAAATTCTTGTAGCACACAAAGGATTCTCTACTGCATGGATGGCAGGTGCAAGAGCAGCACACAACACGTTCAAGAAAACGGAAATGGTCTAGCAGACAGTCTTTAAAGAATAAATTGAGACTAGACACAGATGTAGTAGTACACATGATGACCTCAGGTATAGCATTGCTCAGGAAACCACTAAAGAGCCTTTAATGTCTATGTGTTCGGTACAGTTACCTCTCAGTAATGGCAAGCATTCAGTTTTCACACAAAAATGCTTTTTAGTTATTTTAAAATATGGCATGTAGTATTGCTAGTCAGTTGATTTCAAAATTTGTGACTCAAAATGAGCAGCACACATGAAGAAATCAAAAAATGGAATACCTTTGCAAATAAGTGTTAATGATCATAGAATGTCTCGTGGTGAAATTATTATTATTATTATTATTATTATTATTATTATTATTATTATTACTGCCTTTAGTACAGGATCTGCAGGGTCTACAGGGCCTCACTATGTAGACTGGACTCACAGCAGTACTTCTATTTTAAGCCTCCCCCGTGCTCGGATCACAGGTGTGTGCCACCATATCCATTCTCAATCACTCTCTCGGTGTGCGCCAGGGGCAGAGGTGGCACCGCATGTGGGTATTGAACCCTGCTAGTGCATTCTGCCTAAGCAGGCACTTTAGTCCCCTGAGGTATCTGGCCAACCCTAGTGATGAAACTATTAACTTGAAACTATTAACTTGCGTTACTTTGTGAAGTTGGGTTCCTTTGGAACAATTACTAACTCGTATTGAAAAATTAAAGTCTCAATCAAAACATATTAGGTTTAAGAATTGTTACTTATCAAATTTTGAGCACTATCTAAGTGTCCAACTTAAATTTAGTCATCTCTGGGTGATGATGACTTTGTCTACTGTATAAAGACACATCATTATCAGGTGGAATCAAATATTCTAATAAATTTTGAAAAAGTAATTAATGGAGCAATGAGCTTCCTTGAAATCTCTGACTTTTAATAGTCTTCTACCTGAGTTAAAGCTGAGTTCCTGAAAAATAACTTCCAGCAGCTCTCCCTGGAAATATCATAGTATCCTTTTCCTTATTCAGACATCCAGTGTCTTCTTTCATAAAAGCACCTGCCTGTGTGCTTCAACCTTTGCTATGGATTTTGTTCTTCAATTTTCTGTTGTTGATTCTCAAAAGAGTTCCTTCTGCCAAGTGACCTGTGAACACTCCTTCATGCTTACTAAACACACTTTGTGAAGTTCAGCTTTTATATTTTTTTAGCTAAAGGAGGTTTATTCATTCTAAAATCATCCTTTATTTGGGAGTACTGCTACCATTATTTTCTCTAATATGAAATGTTACATTTGAGGATGTTATTTTCCCTATTCTAAATGATGCACAGAAGAAAATGAATATTTGCACTTTGGGGAATTCCCACTTAGACATATGAATTTAAGAATGAATCTTTAAACAAGTCACATTTTATTGTTGATTTGCTTGCTCAGTGAATTATAAAACACCCTACAATTAGGAAATATAAATTGAATTCTAATGTATCTAAAAGACTAAATTCTTCAGTGAAATATCCATGAAAACACTTTTTCCACTATTACGTAAAAAATACATTTTTTCTCATTTTTGGTCATGTGTTAAAAAGAAAAATCAAGTTGAAACTTGCACTTCCTTTCATATCAAAAATAGTACTGCTATCCTACAGGGAATGAAATCAGAGGGCTCACAATGGCTTTAGAGGAACCATGTCTGCCAGTCCAACATGAAACTTTGAAGGCTCACTTAATAAATAAGTTGTAATTCCAGATAGGAATTTTAATAATCTGTCAGTGACTCAATAAACTTTGTAGGCAGTGTCAGATTCAAATTAGCATTGCTTGTTGTACAACTGTGCGACCTACATAAATGCTACTAAACAGTGTTTCAGCTGAGGAGACAGCTCAGTGGCATCAGCTCCTGCCTGACTGGTGCAAGGTCCTGAGTTCAATCTCATATATATATATATATATATATATATGTATATATATATATATATATATATATATATATACATATATGAGATTTATTTTAAAGAACTTTTCATTTTTTGTTTTATTTTTTTTTTTTCTTGTTTCAGAACTTTTGTTTGTTTATTTATTTTTATGGCCAGCTCAGCCTGCCCTGAGGGTAGGGCTGGTGCAGCATGTCATGCCTAGGATGGAACCGCAGTCCCTGAAGCCGCCTAAGGTTTCCTAAGCAGGCGCTTTAGACCACTGAGCCATCCTGCCGGGCCCCTAGGTGAGATTCTAGATTTTAGAATTTAAAAAGTAATGTTGTCAAATCAGGATTTGTATGTTAATTTGTTGAAGGGAGAAGCAAGAATTGCAGGAACATTTATGTTTTTAAATCAGATACTAACATGAAAATCTCTCCTAATATGAAAATCTATCTTTAAATCTCTTGATCCAGATGAGTAAACTGTATGACATACTCAAAGCATGTATCTAAAAGCATTTACATGGAAATCTAAACGTTTGAATTTCTGTAATTCAGTAAAAAAATATTAATTAGACTAAGAGCCTATTCTTTAATGTGTTGTTTAGTCTAAAATTTAGTCAAATTTTGACAATTTTGACCTATTAACTGTCTTATTCTTGCTTTGTTTCTGTCTCACTATCATATCCATATAGAAGACACAATATAATTTTAATTTTCACATTTTAAAAATAATCTGGGGCCAGCCTGATAGCTCAGCACATCCAGAGCACAGCAGCAGATGCAGTTTGATCCCTGGCCAGCTCTGCAGGCCCTACTCATGTGGGTCCCGGAGATGGTGACTGAGACTGGGTGTGGTTGCGAGCACCTATAATCCCTGCACTTGGGAGGACGAGTAAGATCTATGTAGTGAGACCCTGTAGACCTGGTAGACTTTGTCCTAATTACAAATAATAATGACAATAATAATAATTCATTCATTAAAAATATTCTGATCATAGTTTCTTTAATATGCATCATTTCTAATGTCACAAATTTTTGTAATGTCTATTTTAAATTCTTTGCTTAGTGACAAAACTGATTTTATTAATCTTTCTTAGTCTTCCAAAATATCTTCTTCATATCTTCATGTATTTTACTTTCCTTCAAATGTTATAAATAAATATTTTTTTACAAAATTATTTTTCTCCATTTTAATTTAATATTATTTTAGTAACATAGAAAAGGATTATAAAATAAAAAGTGGGACTGGGGAGATAGCTCAGTAAAATAAGCGTTTGCCTGGTAAGTGCAAGGGCCTGATCTATCCTCAGTTCCACAAAATATAAATAAATAAATAAATAAATAAATAAATAAATAAATAGTTATATACTAAAGCAAACACTTGACATTTAATCTAAAATACTCATTTTGTATTTCACCTAAAATAAAACCAGCTTTAAAAGCACAAATTCACAAAATGAAAATAATCATATCTTATAATAATAGGCAGTGCTGCTTAAATATCAGATTTTGATAAAGTAGTTATTATTGTTTCATTTACCTTAATGTTCAACTTCCTGAATTTGAAAGGCAAGTTTTTGACTGATATTTTCATGATGATCTACTTTCTAATTTCCTGTTTCAATTTCCACCTGAGTTATGATGCTCTCTTCCACAGTGTTACTTAATGTGGTTATGAATGCTGGTGCATACCAATGTGAACTTGATTCTAAGCTTTGCACATTAAAATAAGGAAGAGAAAATGAGATGAAAATTCTATTCAAGGTCTGGGCTGTAACGCACAAATCATTTACAACATGCCACTTCTTACCCTTCCTGTTCTCATGTCCACTGGGCTTTCTACAATATTGAGTTATTAGCATCTCTCTTCAGATATTTAGAAAAAAGGCAGAGTTCGAATGGATATCACTTAGAAACTTTAATTAATTTTTAATCATACATCCACAGTATATAGTAGTTGTTTGTCCCCATAGAAAGAATTAAGTATTTAGGAAAACAAAATTTCCTATCATGTCAAGAAGCAGAAATAGTAAAAATCATACTTTTATCTCCGTGTTATTTTATTTGAATTAATTTGATGGTTCTACATCGAACCCATATATGGATCCTGTGAAAATTTTCTTAAGGAAAGAACTGTTTTGCTGTTGGTGACTCTAGTAATGGTAGAGATCTGGCGAAGCTGTAGTTAAAACAAAGCAATATGATGTGTCACCCTCATAATGGTGATGCACAGGATTTGCTAGGGTTGCTTTGGCTTCCTCGTGAGATGCACAGCACACATAAGCAGAATGCCACTGTGCTCTCAAGTGTCCTGGCCTCATTGGTCAGTTATTTACATGGCTTTTCCTGTGTATAAGCAACACTATCTATTGGCACAGCTTACTTTATGAAACAGATATCTTAGTCATAAGTTTTTATGATCTTCTTAAGGACCTTGTAGTACAGAAAGTAAAATATGACTTTTCTTAATTTTACCAACAAACATACTTCTGAGAACCCTGGGAAACTTGTACTTATCTTGGCTAGCTAGAAGGAGTTATAGTGAGGTCTTTACGGACATGTTTTGCTCTTTTCAATATCAAATGTTGCGACAGTTGAACTTTCCCATATGTTGCGAGACAACTTGTTAATACGATGAATTGCATTTGCTGGAATTTATTGTCATAAGAGAACACGATCAGTTTCTCAGAAGAGAGAAACCCAAAACATAGACATTAACAGAGCTTTGAGGTCTGGGTCCAAATCATTTAAGTTATGTCCAAAAGATTAACTAATTGGCTTAGATTAAGAAGCCCTTACCACACAAAATGTGAAAACTGCTGAGGATAATGCAGTGAACATCTTGGAAGAAAGCTGGAAAGTGTTTCCTGGAATGTGCAACAAAAACAGGATGTGTACTATGCCCAGCTACTCCAGGGAACCAGGTGTCATCTAATTAAATTGTATCTTCAGGAATTTCCTGGAGCAAGCAGTTAAGCTGTTGCTTGAATTGGATCTGACTTTCCTAACAAGTGATAAAGAGTTATTTGCTCTGGTTTTTATATTTTTTCTTTCAGTTTTCAGTTTTTCTTTGTGGTGTTTTATTTTTGGAACTAAAGGAAATGCTGTGGTCATTAGGAAGCTATAGTTCTATATATGTATATTTATAAATATATATATATATATATGTTTATATATTTAATGTATTTAGTGCAAGATCTACATGGTTTCACTACACAGTTCAAACTCGTAGTGATCCTTCTGTCTTGAGCCTTCCAAGTGCTGGCATTAGAGGCTGCTCTGGGGACAGGGCCGGCACAACACGCTGGCGATCAAATCCCTGCCCCTGCACTCTTCCTAAACAGGAGCTTTAGTCCACTAAGCTATCTGGCCAGCCCTTCTGCACCCATCTTGAAGAGCCATAGTACACATCTGTTTTTGTTGGTGGCCCATCTTGTCTCCAGAAGCACATCACGGATCTTTCTGTTCTCTCTGAATAATATTTTAGTGGATCAGTTTATAACTGAATACTACACAATCCTATACTTATGCTGTAAGTCATGCAATATACGCAAATTATGTTTACATTAAAAAACAGAGTTTAGAATGAATCATATGCTTCTAATCCAGTACCTAGAGGGAGGCTATAATAAAGTGTTTTATTCCTCTTTGAAGAGCTAATAGATACACTTAATTAACAATGAAAACAGGGGAACTGTAAAGAAATTGGGTGATAATAGATAAATTTAATAATGACAAGGGGGAGACATGGAAAGGGATTTGTTATCCATCTCAGGTTATAAATGTGTTCGCATAGAGGCCATGAGGTATCTACGTAGTATCAAGTGTAAACGTCTTTCTTTTTTCACTTATCATTTAATTTACTGACTCACCTTGCTACTCTTTTTTTTTTTTTTAAATTTTATGCATTTAGTACATGTTCACAGGATCCGCAGAATGTCACTACACAGATCAGACTTGTAGTTTTCTGCTGTTTACAGCCTCCCAAATGCTAGGATTACCGGTGTGCACCACCATGACTTTTCTCAGTTGCCATCTCAGCGTGCCTGCTCCTCTGCAAGGGGTAATTTTAGTTATTTCTATTTTATAATAGGTAGTTAATGTGATAAATATTACTCAGTATGAGTTTACTTTTTTTTTTTTTTAATTTTATGGATTTGGTACAGGGTACCACTATGTAGGTTGGACTGGGCTCAAAATGATCCTTCTATTTTCAGCCTCCCCAGCCCTAAGATTACTGGTGGGGGCCACCACTCTGGGACTCAGTCACCAACCCTGCACTGCTGGGGGTAGGCCAGCATAGCATGCTGTACCAAGGATCAAACCCTAGTCCCTGAGTGTGCCTAAGCAGGTGTTTAGTCCGCTGAGTTGTTTCACTGGTCCTTCAGTATGAGATTTTGTATTGTCCATTTTCTGCTACAGTGTGTGTCTATTTTAATTTGTTGCTATATGTGTCTGATATACATGTGTGTTTATTATTTTTCATATATATATGGCACACACACATATATATATATATATATATGTATTATTTATTTTGTATTACTTTAAAGAAAGAGAAAAATAGAACTGAAATAGTATAGAATAATACAGAATACAAAATCAGGATAGCAGAGTGAACAACGAAGTGACATTAGCGTACCTCACAGGACTAGAGGAGATTTTTCTAACATTTATTTGGAATCAGAACATATATAACATAGCAAAGGAAATCCTGGCCAACAAAGGCAAGTAAGAGGGCATCACATTCCTTGACCTGAAATGCTATTGTAATAAAATCAGCAAAGATGGAAAGAAAGCCAAAAGAAAAAAACACAACAACAACAACTAATACACCTGAGGATTCATGGAACAGATTAGGAAACGCAGACGCAACTCCAACCTACTCCATCACCCAGTGTTTGACAAAGATAGTTTCTGTATTTTCACTTGGGGTCTATCAGATACACTGTAGGGGGTATTGTACCATGTGAGGATAAGAAAATGTTCATTCTGAAGTGTTCACTGGTGCAATGTCCCATAGCTATCCGATAGGTACATTTGGTAAAGATACAGTTTAACTCTGTTCAATTTTGTTTTTCCCTCTGATTTCCTGACAGTTCACTATTAATTTTCCTCATTGGACTGCTTTCATTGTGACTCATCAGTTCTGCTCTGTAGAACTACCACTTTATTACTACCACTTTATTGTAGTTACTATTTAAAATCTAATTTCTTCTGTGAACCATTGGTTGATATGGGAGTATAACTAAATTTCAATATGTATATGAAATTACATATTAC
>PVJA010051616.1:0-12761 GCA_004027025.1 Myocastor coypus
TTTTTTTTTTTTTTTTTTTTTTTTTTTTTTTTTTTTTTTTTTTTTTTTTTTTTTTTTTTTTTTTTTTTTTTTTTTTTTTTGTCTTTTTGAGACAGGGTTTCACTATGCAGTTGAGGCTGGCCTTGAGCTAACTTTTGTAGCCCAGGCTGGTCTCGAACTCGCACCAATCCTCCTGCCTCAGCCTCCCGAGTGCTGGGATTACAGGCGTGAGCCACCACACCCAGCTTATAATAGTGTTATTTGGATTGAAATGTAATACGTAAATTTTTTTTTATTTATACTTGTTTGTAGTTCATGTAGTTCATAATTGTGTTGAGAAATGGTTCCATGTAGATGCTAAAGCATGTTCCTTTCTTTTTAATCCTTTTTTCCCCTCATTTCCCCTCTTTATCTTCTAGTTTCCCCATTCCATTTTTCATGTCTGTTGACATTATCTGTCTCAGCTCATGTTACAGCTATAATGTTTACATTACTTGTGATTATTAGGTTCTGCAAGTGGCATATCTTCACTCTTAGTTTGCCTTCCTTTCCTCCCCACTTCTTCCCCTCATTCCCTAGGACCATTTTCCTATTACAAGAGATCTATCCCTTTGTACCTTTATATACATCTATTATCATTTTCTTTGTGCTTTATTCAAAGGAGGGCTAGGACTGAAACTACACACTTGATTTTCCTGTAGGTGAATATTTATCTTTCTCCAAGTTTGCAAAGTTTTCCACCATTATTTCTTTAGATAAGCTTTCTATCTATATTCTTTTATCATACATTTTTTTTCTCCTGAACTTTAATTATAGGGAAAATTCCAGTTTGTAGTTGTCCCGTGAATTCCATGAACTCTCTCTCTCTCTCTTATATTTTTTATTTCTTTCATTGCACTGTTCAGCTCTATGATTTCTTTTGATTCATTATTACTATTGTGTTAAAACTGGTATAAATTTCTCCTTCTTGTCATTTACTGTTTTTCTTGTATTTATTTCCCTGTTTTCTGTTTTTAAGTTTGCTATACTTACTGAGAATATTTTAAAATCATGTCAGTTACTTGATACATGTTCTGTTTTTTAGGGTCAGTCACTCGTACTTCTACTTGTTGGGATCATGTTCCCTTGATTCTTCTGTGTATTAACGTTTTTATCTTTGACCACAATATGCTAATTGCCATGTTTGGGCCCTGCCTTTGTGAACATTTACTTTATCAGAAAGTCTGCCCAGAAATTCAGAGTAGTCTGTTAATGTGCATCTGAAGCTTGTAGCTATTGCAACCACTGCGAGTGCTGGGGTACACCTTAATTCCTAGATCTGTATGACTGACACCACGACAGGCTGGAATCCTATAGTCACTGAATGCAGCACAGCCCAATACCCTGATAAAAGCCTATGCTTTCTGAGGCCTTCTTGCTACTAAGGCATGCCTGGATTTTAAAGAAACCCAATCTTTGTTTGTTTCTTCATTTCTGCCTATAGTTCTGCAAGATCCCTAATCTTCTTTAGCTAAGATTCCTATACACAGGCTATTGCAGCTTCTGTTCTTCCCAACTATTGTTAAATAAATTTCACAGGTAATTATAAAATAAAAAAGTAGACTATGAATTTTGAAGTTCAACCTAAATAACTCATCAGTTATTATCCTCAAAATATTAAAGCTGAATTAAAATGAAAATATGAATTCAGCTCAGCTTGTCTCTCATTTATAACATTAAGTAATAGTATATTTTTGATACCAGATAATCTTGTTCAGATATTATAATGAAGTTCTATAGAGGTCAGAATGTTTCTTATTAGGTTGGAGAGCTTTTGCTCCCTTTCCTCTATTGCATGGTTACACAAAACAAGTTAATAGTTGGCTTAAGTTGTAGAATGCTATTTTCTTGACAAAGTGCATTATATTTTAGGTTTCTGGATCTGAAGGCAGTCACACATGCCATTAATTTCTGCCTGGGATTTCTCTTACTTACTGAAGCTACAAATTTACCAGTGCCCAATAGCAGAGCCTTCTCTGGATGTTAGCAGCCTGCTAATAAAATAAGGGTCTCAGATAATCAGCTAGGGCTCAATAGCTAAGGATCAAGGGACTCGTTTGTCGTTGCTCTTCTTTGATTCACTGTAGGACTGCAGGTGCTGTGAGATCTGAAGGAGCCCCACAGGCTGCCGTGATGTTCATCTTCCCCGTGTGCCTTGTCCCTAAAGATTCTGGAATGGCACTCACCCATTCATTTCCTAGGGGATTGATGCCCAGTGTCTGATGGTCGACACAGCTGCTATTTGCCATTTCCAATTCTTCATACTGTTCTCAACAAGCCATATTTCCGACAAGCCTGCTTGGTTTTACTTTTGGAATCCTTTTATTTCTTTAGTCTTGTCTTAAAAGAAATCATTGGTTTTCACTTACCAGAGAGTTAAACTTTCTCAACTCGACCCAAGGCCTGATCCAGTGTGGGCTAGTTTATCAGTTCTTTCCTTTGGCTCCTGGCGGCACATAGCAGCATGGAATACCTTGCAGCTTCCCTTTCCCGTTCAATAAGAAACAGCATTTGTTACGGTTTGTATCTAGTTGTCCCCCCAAAGCCACATGTAAGTCATGGAGCTGTCAAGCAATGTGACTTGAGGGGCAGGGCCAGAGGACCAGGGCGGGGCTTGAGGGTCAGGGCCAGCGAGATGTGGAAGCCTTAAACTGACAGCATATGCTTCCTCCGCCGCCCAGTCCCCCAGATCTGGTGGCTTCTCTGCAAATTATGGGGTGCATCATCTTGGATGGCATCACAGTGTCTCGAGGTCGTACTATGTAATCCAGGCTGCTTTAGATTATGAAATCTCCAGTAACTGTGAGCCAAATAAAGCTTTCCTTCCCTCTTTTTAAGTGTCTGGTATTTGTCTCCGCAACGACAGAAGAGTAACTACTACTACAGTGTTCTCACAACTCCTGCTCTTGGTGGAAGCTCACATCCTCATTCAAGGCCCCAGCCATCATCGATGGCAGAATTTGGGCAGATTCAACTCAAATCTTGTGATTCTTTTTCTTACAGAACTTAATACACATCAGCTTTTATTTTCTTGTTCCATAAAGAGCTTAATATATTTATGAAGTATTACGTTATTAAACATTTTATTATCTGTCTGGAAAGGTTATGCTTCCATTTGAATGACATCATAAAGTAACTTATATTATTTTAGGATTGCATTCTCCATTGGGTTATTTTTTAATTTTGCCTTTCATTTTGTAGAGGTAGCAAATGGTCATAGTGAAGTATGTTTATGTTGAACTGAGCATCTTGCCCTCTTTTATCTAGCAGCTTTATTTTCACCACTAATGTTTAGTGCATGGTTTTAAGTTTTATGTTCATTTCTTCTCTTTCATTTTAATCATTTTAAGAGCTAGCTATATTGTCCACTATAAGTCCATAGCCATAAACTGATATAAAAGATCTTTTATAGATCTCTATATTGTTGCTTTTCTACCACTACCATATTCTCTAAACACACACACACACACACACACACACACACACACACACACACACACATCTTCTCAGAAGGCTCCTTTCCATGGTAGGTTATTTTAGTGGTTGATATACAGTGTCAACTTGGCTGGATGACTCAGAGGCCAGTTCCCTGTTGATGTGAGTCCCGCCCTGGGGTACAATTGGCTCCTCTCAGGAGCATGACCAGGGCCTGCCTAGGATATGATTGGCTCCTCCCTAGAGCAGGCTCAAGGGCCCATCCTGGGGTATCATTGGTTCCACCCTCGGACACAATGGGCCCACATCAGAATGAGCACAAAGAGACTTTTAAAGGGGTGAAGAAGGAGTCAAGACTTCGCTTTGTCAGAGAAGCTTCAGTCTTCACGTTCAGCCTGGACTTCATCATCTGGCTTGCAGTGTAGACTCTGAGGCCTCCAGCTTGGATCTGTCGTCATCCGTCTCAGACTCTTCAGTGTCCATTACAGACACTTCAGTCTTCCATCATAGACCATCAGCCAATGGATAGAGACTTACATGGAGCACTGCAGTGAGTTTCAGACCTCAGGACTGAATTCTTCAGTCTGGAGCATGCAGATTCCCTCTGCACACTTCCTCATCTGACTCTGTGGCTGACTCTTGTAAGCTGGTCTTATAATTCCTTATATATTATATATTTTGTGTTAATATCCATTCCTTATATTATATCTGTTCTGTTCCTCTGAGTAAAACCTTGATCAATACAATTGTCCAAAGCCATCTTATGATTATAGATATATTTGGCCTAAGTGGTCATGTATGGAAAAGTCCAGCTATGTAGGACACTATCAGTAAACTTGTAGGACAGAAGTCAAATGACACCCAGCTGACTTTTATTTTTATTTTTATTTATTTATTTATTTTGTCTTGGCTTGTTTTCTTGAATTAGCTTCAAATCACTCTTTTCCTGCCAAGCTCAAGTACAAGAAGCTTGAAATGGCTGGGCCCATTCATCACTAACTGGACCAGGTGAAGGCAGTAGGCTGCCAAATAGGTTGTCGTTCATCCTTTCTAGGACACTTACCATTCTAGTGTGTCACCCTGCTCAACTCTGAGTGCTGCCTGCAATCAGAGGTCACTGCTGTGGAGAGCTCAAAAATTTATTACCGTATCAACTGAGTTAGACATGAGAGGGAGGCCACACTGCCTCATCAGATGCAGCCTGCACTTCCTTTCATTCTGAAGTTTAATTCAAGCACTCTTAGGACAAATTGCTTTCTTGCATTAAATGAGAACTTTCCCCTTCCCTGGCAAAAGGAGCCGATCGGAAGGCATTCACAGGAAGGTTCATACAACTGCGTTAATGGTGTTATTTGTCTCAGTTTTTCCACAGTAGCTTTCATTGGTTTCACAGGGTCATGGAACTTGCAAAAACTGAAGAAAAAACTGATTGCGCTTTCCCTCAGAATTGTTCTACTTTTTACAAAGGGGATTGATTCATTCACACTTTACCCTAACAGTCTTCCCTCAGTCTTAGCATTTTAGCAGATGTATTACAAGTTGTGAAATATTATTTCCTCAGATCTGCACATGTTGCAATAATCTTACATTGTCTCATGCAAAAAGAGTAAACTTCCATAGCAATTGTACTTCAGATAAATTCTGGCAGTTTGGAATCTGTTTGATTGCATGGGACAAAATGTTCACCATTATGGTTAGATAGCATAAACATAATACTGAGAAGCGATGCTGCATATAGAGAAAGAAAATTTGGAACTTTTTATTGTAGATGCCTGGATTCTAGTTGTGGGTATTCTCATTGCACTACAAACTAATTGCACTGCTTTGGCCAAGTCTGATTTTGTCTTATCTATTCATTTAGAATGCAGGAAAAATATACAAATTACATGCAAACTACCAATTAATTCTGTTATCTATTATTAAAATATATTCAGATTTTAATTTTTGTCACCTTCAGGGCTGCTTTTCTGTTACAAGCATCTTGTGCCTAAATTACTGCACTAGGCTTTTCATTTTTTTTTTTTTTTTTCTTGTAACCCTCCCTGTACTGCTCCTTTTAAAGTAATCTCTTAGAATAAGAGCCAGCATGCCATACCTCTGTTCACGACCATCCGGTAGCTTCCCATCTCGTAGAACGTCAAAGCCAAAGTGCTGCCAATGGTCTACACACAAGACTACCTGTGCTGGTCGTGTGTTCATCACTCTGCCTTCTTCGCCTACAACTCTTATTCACATTTTCTTCAGCCAGATCAGAGGTGCCATACCTTGAGCTTATTCACTTATCCTCTCCATCTGAAATACTCTCCATAAAAAAAAAGTCCACATGGTTTATTCTACTGTATTGTATTGTATTGTATTGTATTGTATTGTATTGTATTGTATTGTAAGGAAGGTTCTAGAGGATATTCAGGGTCTCACTACTAGATCGGATTTGTATTGATCTGCCTGTTTACAGCCTCCCTAGAGCTGGGGTTACAGGCATGCACCACCATGCCCAGTCATCGTCGCTGCCTCAGGGTGCCCTGAGGGCGGGGCTGGCACAACAGTCCCAGGCAACAAAACCTGGGCTCCTGGACCTACTTGCAGGTGCTTTAATCAACTGAGCTGTTTGGCAGCCTTTATTCTCTCTCTCTCTCTCTCTTTTTAAATTTTGGTTCGGTTCTCATCTTTTAAGTGAGCCTATTTCTGATCATCTTATTAAACATTACGTCTCTCCATTCCCTACTTCATCCTGTCTTTCTTGATTTTTTTTTGTTAGAATTTTTTATTTCGTTTATTTTTTTTTTCTTGTTTCAGAACCTTTATTTGTTTATTCACTCATTTTTATGGCTGGCTCAGCCCGCCCCAAGGGCAGGGCTGGCGCAGCATGCGGTGCCGGGGATCGAACCACAGTCCCTGAAGCCGCCCAAGCTTTCCCAAGCAGGCGCTTTAGACCACTGAGCCATCCCGCCGGGCCCCTCTTGCTTGATTTATTGTGCGCATGATAGCTATTACTTTCTGCTATGATTGGGATGCTGCTTGCCCCCACAAAGGTTCATGTGTATGAAATTTGGTCTGCGGTGTGGCAGAAAGAGGTGGAGCCCCGTGGAACATTTTAAGCCCCTAGGGACATATTCTTATGGATTGTGAGATTCTAGCCTCATGTTTTCAAACTGTGACCCTTCCTCCTAGCAATGTCCCTGTCACGATTTGGCACAGCCAGAGGGCTCGCACATAGCAAAGCGGAGGCTAGAATCATGCCTTTGAACTCCAGAACTATAAACAAAATAACTTCTTGTTGTAAACTTAGCCTGTTCCAGGCATTTCGCTACAGTAATGAAAATGGAGTAATGGGCCCTCTATCTTACTCATGTATCATTTAATATCTTTTCCTCCACATGAGGTTTCAGTCTCCAGGTGGCTAATGATGATTTCTTCCTTTATTGTTCACCGATTTCCTGTAAAGAGTAAGGCAGTTCTGGACGCAATGGAGGTGCTGAGTAAATATCTACTGACTGAAACAGTAGAAGCATGAACGCTGTGATCAGCAGAACGTGCATGGTGCCTTCTGTATCACCAAGTCCAAGCATGTTGTATACTATCCTCTCTGAATCTCCTACTTAAGCTAGTACACAGCTGCTATTATTAGCTCCATCTGGGGCTAATAAAAAACTAAACATTTAAGTACAGTAACTTCAAAAATTTACACTAAGCATGCAGCTTAATTGCTTTTAAAGCCACACATTTTTCAATCTTTACTTAGATGCTTTGTAATAAAGGGGTTTCTAAAGGATAAAGTATTATTTTAAGTATGTAAATATGTGGTTAGATAGATTTTTCTTCTCTGAGAAATTAAGGCATGGCATTTCCTTTGTCTTTTAACTCTGGTCCCTCTGTAAAGTCAGAATATATATAAATATATATATATATATATATATATATATAAATATATATATATATATATATATAAATATATATATATATATATATATATATATATATATATTGCACAATTCTATTTATATGAAATTTTCTACTCTCCTTTCTCTGAAGCCTTCTAAACTTCTATTTCTGGTTCTTTAATGGCATTTCCAAGGGGAGGAATGAGCACAAATAGTTGGTTAAAGTTTACACCATAATTTATCTGCTTTTTTTTTGCTACTGGGAATCTAATTCAGGACCTCTCACTTGCTAGGCAGGCACCATGCCACTGAGCTATACTCCTAGCCCTGAGTTAATTTCTTTAAAACACAAGTATAGTCATATAATGTACTCTGAACATGGATTTCCATGGAAACTTTTACACCTTTCCACTAATATCATAATAATTATAAATTTGGACTAGGCAGGGATCATAACAAGAAAACATTTTAGGTGACAAAATGAGATCATTTGCTATTTTCTAGACTTAACATCATTTATTGCCCTCATGAGTTACCCTTACCTATATTTGAACTACAATATTATTTACTTAACCTTTTTCTTGAAATAGGCTTAGTATTCCTACTTAAATTCATGAATGTTTTACCTAACCACAAAATTAAGAATTTGAGGTACCATTTTTCCAATACACATCCAATAAATAAAAACTAAAATTTTTGTACAGTTCATCCATGTACCAATGGAAATGGCCTAGCTTTTCACACATGAAGATTTCACACATATATTTACCTCATTTGGGAAATATTGATAGAATAGAATACAAATACTTTTCTAAGAATCATTAAGACTGTATTATCAAGGAGCCCACATGATGTTGTATAGACCATACACCTCTAAGGCAGAAGTAAATAAGCATATGTATTTGAATAATAAAACGTAATATTCTTCAATGAGAAAATATTTTAAAAATTGAGCTCGTGGTATACTTATGACATTTTACTAGAATATTATTTTTATTATTGTTGATAATAAAATATTATAAGCAACCATACTTGCCTTCACTGAACTGCAACCTTACTACTTGGCTGATCTTTGAGTATTCTTTTATTCAACTCACATTTTGTTCCCTGTTAAATATGAATCAACGTGCTGTATAGGATTCTGAACTTCTAAAAATTTTTCCCTTCCTTCAATATTATCACATATTATTATTACAATTTATTCTTTTTTTTTCTTGACATTCACATAACATTACACGGTCACATGTGTGATTTAAATTTTCTCAATATTAATTTAAGATGATTCAAGAAAATGCAAGTTAGATAACAGGAGAGATAACAGGAGAGAGAGAGAGAGAGAGAGAGAGAGAGACCTCATGAAGATGTAAGGTGGAAGTCAGCAGAAGAGGAGACAAGGGAGTAAAAAGGGTCATCCTGTGCCACAGTTTCCCACAGTGTGTGTTTTGTTATGCATTGCTGACATGTACTGCTACAATTTTTTAAAAGGAAACTTGAGAAAACAAGAATGAGTTTCCTTGAATTTTAACCAGTGTGCAAGGCAGAGGAAGGTTTATGAATCAGAGGGTTAGGTTGGAACCCATGGGCAATGTTTTCTTGAGCTGGAGGTTTCTAAAATAATACTTTGTATTATAAAATTTGTATTATAAATATTTATTTATTTATTTATTTATTTATTTATTTATTTATTGGGTCTTGTTATGCAGCTCAGACTCACAGTAATTCTCTTATCTCAGCCTCCCCAGCACTGGGATTATGGATGTGTGCCACCAAGCCTGGTTTTCATGGCCAGCACAGTGTGCCTGAATTCTAGGGCATGGCACGTGGTACCCGAGATCAAACATGAGTCCTTGCGCTTGCCAGGCAGGCGCTTAGACTACTAAGCTATCTCCTCAGCCGTGAATTATGCATACTTTAAAAATTATATTTACACATGCTATATCTGACAATGAAAACCGTGAGCTGGAATTCTTTTGCGTTTGTTACTGGAAGACATTGGATGACTTTCCCAAGAGTCATGGGGAATATGAAAAGGCAAGAGTCCAATGACAAGCTTCAGTTGATGTGCATATGCTGGATGTGTAAATAATGATACAGCAACTAACTTTTATAAGTGATGTGCTTTATCACATAAAAAAGCTTTTTTGAAAAGAGACTGAACACAAACTCTTCCTGCAGAACTGCATCCCCAGTCATTTTTATTTTCATTCTGAGACAGGGTCTCCCTAAATTACTAAGTAGCCCATACAAAGAACTTAACATTTTCCTGCCTCAGGCTTCCAGAGTGCTGCTATCTCGGGTCTGTACTGCTGCTGCAGCAGCAAGAATTTATTTTAAAAAGGCTATAAGGGCTAAGCTCAGGACGACATGATGTAAATTAGGGAAAATAAGTTTTAAAGCAGAAAGCGATTTCTATGAAGAGGGACAATTACAGACACCATTATTAAAGACATTTGGAAAATTAGATGGAATCAACTGGATTTTGTTTGTTTGTTTATTTGCATTTTATTTATTTGTTGGTTGGTTACAGAGGATGAAAGCTACTACCTCCACCCATTGTGACATTTGTAACATCACCAGCACTTTTTGGTCCGCCTTTTGGGGTGGGCCTCCACTAAGCCGCTGAGTCACACGCCTGTGTTCCATGCTACAATCCTCCCAGCTCAACCTTTCAGAGAGTTGGAGTTACAGGAAGGCAGACGATTCACAGATCAGAGAGTGGAATCCTCACAAATGGGTCTCTCATAGCTTTCATCTGTCTTCTTCTTTTTAAGACCTGTATAGTACAACTAAAATGCAAATAGAATTTTCTTTTGTCATTTGCACAATTACCTCCAAACACATTGACAATCTGAAAGCTATTTAGAAATTGTGGAGCTGCCCCAGGTGTTGAAAGAATTCCAGAAGGCCCAGAATGAAGATCCAGAGAGAGTGACAGAGAAAGGTACAGCCACAATAATTAATACAATGCATATTGTTGTCATCATAGTAGTTGTTCAGAGTACAAGATGCAGGCATGCTAACTTTTCTGAACACTATTATATTTCTTTTCACTGAACTAAGAGAAAGTAGTTGTATGTGTAGTTCATAATAGTCTATAATCTCCTTTCTGTTCAAGGAGATTATGGGGCCACAGAGGAACGTGATTGACGATGTATAGTGTGCCTAAAGAGAGTCAGGTAGAGAGAAAACACTCCCTTAGGCTTTCACAGAGGGCACGTTGGTCAAGCAATGGCCATGATTCATCCAGATGGCTTACACTGACAAAAGGTCTACAGGTGCTGTACACAGTTCCAGGAAAAATCCTCAGGGGATTTGACTGATCTAGTCAGATGCAAAAGCTATAATTTTTATTATATAGGTCTTGCTTTGACTTGGTCTAAACCATCCAGCAGAAAAATTTAACCACAAGATATAAAAAGTAGAGTCATATTAATATGCTGAGCTGTAAAAGGCTCAAGTCAACAGCTTCCGACATTGTCAGTTGTGGTGAGTAGACAAATTAAAGACACACATTCTCTGAATTCTTTTAGAAAGGCAGATAGATTCATCGTCCCCAACTGACAGGGAGAAAGCAAATGGAAGACCTATCACAGACAAAATTATTCCATGATGCTGTTAAAGCATGATGAAGCAGGCTTCACTCGTGACCTTTGAGGTAGACACCATGTTCATGGAATTTTTGAAGTGTTTGAAGCGACTGAGCACAGCCCAGTGCTGCAGTCAGTAGATGGAAAATTACTTATAGGAAACACCAGGAGTGAAGTTTTTAGATCGCATGACCTAAAGGAATTCTTGCTCAAGACTGGCCAGGCTGGCCGGACAGCGTCACTGAGGAGAGGGTGAGGATGAAGAACTATAGCAGGCATCGGAGGTGTGGAGAGAGGGAGGTCCTTTCAAAAATGGAATTTTACATAGAAGGGCACCGAGGGGCCTAGGAAAAGTTTAGGCAAACATAAAACCTTCCCAGATCACATTATGCTCTAATAAAACGATGGTGATGTTTGGAAAGGATAGCCCAAATTTTATTCTACTAAAAATACTAAAATCTAGAGGAAAGAGAGCCAAGTTTCTTCCTTTTAAATAAGTGTGTTTGCTTCCTGGAACATTGTCCCAATACACCTGAATCTCGCTGAGTCCTGCTGTGAAGTTTGGTTCCTTGAAGTCAGGATAACATGTGTCAGGTAGGACAAGGTGGACTTCAAGATAGACCTAGGTATGATTTATTCTAGTCCCAGGAACTGTATTTTTTTTATTTTAAAGATAAAATAAACTAACAATAGTACAGAACTTCAAAACAGGTTAGTAGGAGAGTTACAATAATCCTTATTTGTTGCTATAATCATAGTAGTTACTCAGCGTACAAGGCATAGAGGCGTGATACCTTGAAACAATATATATACAAATGTTTCCTTTTAATGAGCTAAGAGGAACTAGTGGTATAATAATCTTTATATCTTGTGTATAAATATATGTGTAAATATATACACAGAATAGTAGAGATGATTGTACAGCTGACTTCTGTTGGTTTTTCAAAAGTAGCTGTTCATGTTTGAAATTGTTTCTTTCACCAACCCTATATACTAATGTTGGTAGTACAGGCGACTTCACTGAAGACAGAAATATGCAGTATAACAACTATGGCTGAATACCTACCATTGTGTTCTTTTAATGTGTATCATCTTTAATGTCGCACCTATTATTTTTATATTCTTTATTTAAGTTAAAATAATAGAAAGTAAAATTACAAGTAAAAACATTAAGGTTTGCTGAAAGGAAAATCAATGTTTAATTCCCTGGTCAGTCTTGCATGTCTATATCTCATAAACTGAGCAACAAATTTAATGTTAACAATATTTAATATAAAATTCATTATTAAGGGCCAGCCAGATAGCTCAGCAGACTAAATCACCTGTTTCAGCAGAGCACAGAGCCAGATTTTGTCCCTGGTGTGCCATGCCAGCCCCTACCCCAGGTCACGCTGAGACTTCTATTGAGACTGGGCATAATGGAATGCACCTGTAATTCCAGCACTTGGGAGGCTGAAAACAGAGTATTACTATGAGTCTGATCTACATAGTGAGACCCTATGCACCCTGTAGACTCTGCCCTAAATTCATTAAAAAATCATTTTTAAGTTTTTGCTTTTGTTTTGAAATTCTGTATCATTTTTATTGTTTTATAATGTTTTGTCTTGTTTTTGTCTTATTTCTTTTTGTGTTGCTTCTTTCAAATGTGTATGTGTATTAGTGTGTGTGTGTATTTTTTTCTCTTCCTCCCTCTCCCCTTTCCTCTGTTACTGTTTGTTGCTTGTTTTGAACAATTTCTTCCCAGTTCACCATATCTATTGTACATTTTGTACCTTATTTACTTGTTCAATTTTTTTTTTTTTTTTTTTTTTTTTTTTTTTTTTTTTTTTTTTTTTTTTTT
>PVJA010051617.1:0-12761 GCA_004027025.1 Myocastor coypus
CACACACACACACACACACACACACACACACACACACACAGAATAAAGAAAACAGGACGATCATTATGAATCCAGTCTGTGTAGTGAGACCCTGTAGATTCTGTAGATCAGCAGTTCTCAACCTGTGGGTCACGACCTGGTGGCTCAGTGACGTAAGTGCCTGCTTGGCAAGTGCAAGATCCCTGGCACCCCACCCTCAAAAAAGACCAAAACACAGGGGTTACCTAAAGCCATTTCGAATCATAGCTGTAGCAAAATTACAGTTTTGAAGTAGCCACCAAAATTATGTTTTGGTTTGGGGTCACCACAACATGAGGAACTGTATTGCGGGGTCGCGGCATTAGAATGGTTGAGGACCACTGCTGTAGATCCTGTACTAAATGCATTTTTAAAAAACAGGAGGCTCACTATAAGTGCAAGCTGCATCATGAGACTCTGGACCAAATAAATAAACAAACAAACAAACAAACAAACAAATAAATAAGACGTCAGATTTCAGTGTTTCCAAGTTTCCCTAGACTGGATTCTCATGATTAGTAGTGACCTTTCCACTGGAGACACTGAAGGACAGTCTGCCCACATAACTCATTCCTAGCGGTGAAAGGGACTGCTGATTTCACCTATTTACTCAACAAAATTTTCAGTACATTTTATGAGTCTGGCAGTATGTGAAGAAGTTAGGTTGTACAAATGAACCAAAACAGGCCATGTCCCTCTCTCTCAGGAGAGTTCAGTCTGGCGAGGAACATGTCCTTAGAAATGTGTACCGTTTTTACCACTCATAGGTGTCCAAAGTGCTGAGGCAAAGTACAAGCATCTAGATAAATTTATCATTCTGGAACCTTCCATGCAGAAGCAATATTTAAGGTGGAAGCCTATAGAGGAGAAGTTATGAAGGTAAAGGGTGGGAAAAAGAAGGGCCAGAGAATGAGATTTATGAAGGCTCAAGGCAGGCGAGAACAAAGTTCAAAATACTTTATGGGAGTAATTAGCTTCATATAGAAAAACCTGTTCTGGACCAGCTTGCTGTGGCTTCTTTTGGTCCTAAGACCATTGACAGTCTGGCGTAGATACATGATCTGCTAAATTTGCTGATGGACCGTGACTAGCTACGCATTTGACAGAAAGCATGCTGCCACACTGGCAGCTAGGCAGGAAGAAACTATCTAATCATCTGATTTTATGTTTGTTTCTTGGGCATGACATCTAGAATAGAAGCCTTCAGTTTGGCATCTGTCCAAAGGATAAGGCAGGCCTTTCTGTCTCTCAGCTTCCCTTAGTAAATACATGAAAAAGAAAACACAAATCCTGGGCTGGTGAGATGGCTCAGCAGTCTAAAGAGTGTGCTTAGGCAAACTTAGGCAATCACAGGGACCATGGTTCAATCCATGGCATCACGTGCTGCACCAGCCCCACCCCCAGGACAGGCTGAGCTGGCCATAACATAAAAATAAATAAAGTTTTAAAGAAAATGTTTAGAAAACACAAGTGCTTTTACAAATACCTGATTAAATTCTTACAATATACTTAAAAGGTAGATACTATTATAATTTACAGCTAAACTGTCCCCAAAGTCTCATGTGTTCAGAGGTAGGACTTTCAGAATGTGATTAGATTGTGGAGTCAAAGTTTACTGTGCTGTTGGGGTAGTTGGAGGATGCAGATCACTGAGGGTGTGACCTAGAAGGGCATATTCTTGTCATAGTTCTCTCTCTGCTTACCAGGGTCCATGGGTTGAGGACCTTCCTCTGCCAGGCCCTCCTACCATTCCATTTATGCTTTGGAGTGAGCTGACAACAGAATGAGCCTCTGAAACCATAAATCAAATAAATCTCTTCTCCTATAAATTGGGAGTACCAGCTATTTTTGTTCAGGGAGAAAACTGACCAATGCTGGTAACTCTTTGTTTTTGCAGATGGGGAAACCAAGGCACAGAGCTGTGAAGTAACTTGCTCAAGGCCTCAGTGCTAGAAAGTAGGGAGACTGAAATTCTACCCTAATAGAGTTATTCTCAAGGCAAACTTTTTTCACAGTTCAACACAACCTCTCTACAACAACTGTGATGTTCCTACCAAGCAGCAGTTTGTCTAGAAGCACACCATCGTGTCCTGTCACTTCTCCGTCCTCAGGCCTACTTTCAAGACAGTAGGGGCCGTCTTACCATCTTTATCACACCTGTGATGGGCCAGCTAGAAAAACTTGTGGTTCCTCCAAATTCTCATTGTTCCAAGGCTGAACCAAACAAACAGGTGCCACTTGAAGAGGAGGCTGCAGAGAAAAGGTTTGCTGGAGTCTCTTAGAGGTACTTCTGGCACTTCTGGCAGGTACCTCATAGAGATATCCCATAGGGAGGTAGCTGTTTTTCAGGACTGTTCTCCTCCTTGAGATCCTTGTTGCTTCCCATGCCTGGCTTATTTGGCTCTGTGTCCAGACGTGTACAATGATGGGATGCCCACTCTTGAAAGTTAAAACTATTCTCCCAGGGTAAGTATTGGCACTTTCATTATCAAAGTGTGTGATAAAATGAAGTGCAATATATTATTATCTTTTGATATCTATCTCTTCCTATAGAATGAGCAGAACTTTACGTTCCAAAATCACTTTCCAATAATATCAAGGGGCTGGGGAGGAGCTTCTCTATTAATGATTACAAACTTGGAATTGAGTCTTTTTCCCTACTGTCATTTTCCTTACTGGAAGAAGCTCTCCTGGACGAAAGCTCCAACTTAGGGTATGTCTGAAGCCTACCAGGCAAAAGTGACTATAGTAAACCTTCTGGTGTGTGTGTGTGTGTGTGTGTGTGTGTGTGTGTGTGTGTGTGTAGGGATTGAGAAAGACACTCACTGCTAATTGTGCTTAATGAAATCAATGAAACCTTTGTTTCAAAGGGAGAAATTATAAGAAAGTTTCAATGAGGGGCTAGGGAGATAGCTTGATGGTCTAAGCACCTGCCTGGTAAACAAAAGGACCCAGGTTTAATCCACAGTACTACATGCTGTGGTTGCCCCAGAACCCTGGGTCCCCTGACCAGCCACTGAAATGAGGCATGGTGGTGCATCGCTATTATCCCAGCACTGGGGAGGCTGAAAAAAAGGAGGATCAAAATGAGTCTGAACTGCATAGTGAGAGCCTGTATCCAATAAATAGATAGATAGATAGATAGATACATACATACATACATACATACATACATACATACATACATATATACATAGACAGACAGACAGACAAAAGAAAGAAATTTCAAAGGGGACTTCACCAGGGAAAGAGGATGGGAAGGTTGGGCAGTAAAATCTAGGGCTTACGGAGTAGGGATATACCTGGAGAACAACTGGTTTATCCTTTTGTTTCCCTCAGAACGCCTGGGCTTCCCACACCCATGTATGTTTATCCTGATGGGCATTTTACAACTCTCCTATGGTACAATGAATGATAATCACAATGATAACTACTACCACAATAATAACCCTGTTTACATAATGATTCAGATCCATGTGTCAGCATCACTTACCACTTAGTAGAAGTACAGAATCTCAGGGTCCTGAGTCTGAATCTGGACCTTTAGGTGATATGATGTACAGTAAAGGGTAAGAAGCTGCAGATTGGCAACTGCTTGGAGAACTTCATCAGAGATCTGAAGCTTCTGAATTGCCTGTTCACATTGGATGTTTTGTTATTTCACACCAGGAACTCTATATCCTAAATTCCAAAAGGTCTGTGAGTTTGTTTCAGGGATATCAAGAAAGTAGGGAGTACAGAAATGTGTCTTAATCTGGAAGCTATCTAGGAGGGCACAGGTGATGATAACTAGAAAGGAGAGACATGCATGCTCTTAACTGGGTCCTACAGCAAAACAAAATGTTTCCCCAACATCTATTCTTTAGTAATATTTGATGTGATCTCCTGGAAGAAAGCTCCAACTTAGGGTATGTCTGAAGCCTACCAGGCAAAAGTGACTATAGTAAACCTTCTGGGTTGTGTGTGTAATGGAGGTATCCATAGATTTCTATAGTTGTTCAAATCTGCACTCATAGAAAGAACATTAGAACTGGTGAGTCTTTTACCTACCACATTCAGATACATATTTTCAACCACCCCGTATAGTCTTCATAAAGTATTGATATGCATTGCTATGAGGAAGTTCACAAGAGCTTCCTCATGGAGGAAATGGAGGTGACCAAAGCCTCCAGAGGGTCTCTGTCCCATATCCTGGAATGCAAGGCAGGATTAAATTACAAAGGGGTGAAAAAAAAAACAAGAGGCAACTTAATCCAACAGCAAAAAGGCATGGCTTGAAGTGCCTACCCAGAA
Source organism: Myocastor coypus (assembly GCA_004027025.1). Taxonomy (NCBI): domain Eukaryota; kingdom Metazoa; phylum Chordata; class Mammalia; order Rodentia; family Myocastoridae; genus Myocastor; species Myocastor coypus. Next base: position 4,312 of record PVJA010051617.1, read on the forward strand.
GTACCCCTCCCCCAGTTTAAGGTCTCTAGTCAAATGAATGATAAAGATCTTCTGTTTATTTGGAAACTTTAAAAAATAAAATTGATGCTTACCACTAGAGAAAAAACAAGGAAGTTTTAAAAAGTTAGCCTTTGATGCAGTACTAGTTCCTGAGATGCTTTTCTTTTTAAATCAATCCCTCTTGAATACTTTACCCTCTTTTAATAATAAGTTCAATCTCCACATAGGGAGGGCTTAGCAGCAGTTGTATATCCCTCTGCCCACCACTCACCCTGGCTGTCTTCATCAATTAGGAACCCTGGTTAGACCAGCCAGGAAGCTGTACAGTCTCATTTTTGCCACTCATTAAGTTTAGGTCCCCTTTCTCCTCCTGGGTTGGTCACAAGACTGGTTTTCACTTCTTGATCTAGTTTCATTCTTGGCTGATTCTATGAACTTTCTAATTTTTTTCTTGATTTACTCTGTGTCTCAATGATTATTCATGAACAGATTTATTTATTTTTTTCTGTGGGACTGGGGATTGAACTCAGACCCCTGCACTTGCCAGGCAAATGCTTATTCTACTGAGCTATCTCCTCCGGGCCAAAGGATTTTTTCTTGTACCAGGTATTGAACTTAGGATCTTGCAGGCAGGTGCAAACACTACTGATCTATCTCTGTGGCTGAACATATTTAATTTCCATGAGTTTCATATCTTTTGATTTTCTTTTGCTGTTGATGTCTATATGCATTGAACTATGATCTGATAATACACATGAGATAAATTTGATTCTTTTACATTGACTTAAGAAATACTTTATGGGCTAGCATGTTATAAATTAAAAAAAAAAGACCCATGTGCTGCTGAAAAGAATGTGAATTCTGTTGTTGGATGGAATCTTCTATAGATATTTAACATGTTCACTGATATTTTCCTGAACTCTCATGTTTCTTTGTTGACTTTTTGTCTAGTTGATCTATTTGTAACAGTGGGGTACTGAGGTCCAAAACTCTAATTCTTTTGATGTTTATCTATTTTTTTTCTCTAGAAATATTTGTTTTATGAAGTTGGGTGCACTGCTATGGGGTGTAATATGTTAATAATTATCTTTGTTGAATTGTTACTTTAACCTATGTGTTATGACTTTCTTTGCCTCTTGTATCAGCTTTGGCATGAAGTCTGTTTTGTTTGAAAAAAGAAAAAGATTGTTGCTATTGATTCTTTATGAATTATATGGCAAGCATTTTGTTGACCTGTCTTTTCATATTTCTATTTTTGATGTGCCATGGTGTGTGTGTGTGTGTGTGTGTGTGTGTGTGTGTGTGTGTGTGTGTGTGTGTTGAGGTTTGTGGGAGCTGGTGGTGGAGATTCTGTGGCTGGTGTGCAGATGTCTTTAGTTATTCTCTCCTTTTCACTGATGGCTTAATTATAATCCATTGCCTCTACTCCTAAATCCAACAAGCCCTGCTAATTTGGCAGGGAAGGATTCAGCACTATCAGGACAGTATCCATTCTCTGGGAATGGACCATGGTATTGTTAATGACACAAATGCAGTTCAGATATTGGCATACTGATAAAACCAATTAAAAATATGCCACCTTGGCAATAGTGAATAAATCAGCAACAATAATATCTTTTATTTTTCAGTACAAGGGATTGAACTCCAGACTTTGGACGTGCCAAACAGGTGCTCACACCACTGAGCTATACCCCTGGCCCAACAATATTATCAAAATCAAATTGGATATGTATATGCCATAAAAACCAACAATGTATCTCCCTCATCAAAGAAGAGATCTATAGCTTTAGTATAAACATTATTAGCAACTGTTATGGTTTATGTATAAATGTCCCCCCAAAGCCTCATGAAGTCATGGGGTGGCTTCTGGAGTTTGTGATTGATTATTGTAGGTATGAGTGCTCCACCTGCTCTGGGGCAGGTAATTTGCATTGCAATATAAGGATGGGAGAGAGGCTAGCTAGAAGCCTGAGCTGCTGCCACGCCCTTTGCTCTCTGCTCTTTGCTGCCACCATGAAAGTTTGCTCTCTGCCATGTGCCACTCTGCCTTGGAGGTAGCTGAGTATGGACTGAAACTTCCACTGAATATGAGCTAAATAAGTGTTTCCTTCCTTAACTTTGCATGCTGGGTATTTGTCCCAACAATGAGAGAAGAGTAACTGAAAGAGCAACTTAGTATTCACAAAAATTAACTATCTTCTAAATGAAGAATTCAGCCAATAACAAATTCTTGACGGACTGTGCTGAAAAGGAAATTCTTGTCCACTGTTTCTGGGAGAGTAGACTGGTGCAAACACTGAGGAAATCAGTGTGGAGATTTCTCAATTGAATAGGTTTAGCAGTCTTATTTGATTCAGCTGTTCTCCTTCTGGATATTTTCCTATAAGAATTGAAAACATCATACAACAATGATATATGTTCATTCATGTTTATTTTTTATTATTTATTTATTTATTTATTTATTTATTTATTTTTCTTGTTTCAGAACTTTTGTTAATTTATTTATTTTTATGGCCGGCTCAGCCCACCCCAAGGGCAGGGCTGGCGCAGCATGTGGTGCCGGGGATTGAACCGTGGTCCCTGAAGCCGCCCAAGCTTTCCCAAGCAGGTGCTTTAGGCCACTGAGCCATCCCGCCAGGCCCTCATTCATGTTTATAGCAACATAATTTGTCATAGCTAAATCTTGTTAAACAACCCATATGCTCATCAACCAAAGAATGGATAAAAGAGATGTGGTATTTTTATATAAAGGAGTACTAGTCAGCCATAAAGAAAGATATCCTTGAGACTTTTATAGGTAAATGAATGCAACTTGAGACCATACTCATAAGTGAGATAAATCACATGTGTAAACACTGTATTGTCTCCCTAGTGTAAGAAGATGAAAGAATGAATCAGATCCAAAATGTGTAATAATATATCGAGAAATGGGAAGAAACTATTCAAAAGGATTGAAAAACTGGGATGGGAGAAAGAAGAAAAGAATAAACATATACAAGATATTTAAGCTAACGACACTAGTTCCTATTAGCTTGTTGAAAAGAAAGTTTTGTACTTATATTATTTGATCAATTTTTCATGCCTGTATCTTGTAACTGGAGGATCTACTTTGAAAATATCAATTAACAATATACTAACCATTGTTACTCTCCTACTATCTTGTTTTGAAATATGGTATCATTGTTTTTTTCATTTTAAAATGAGAGGGCTCTGGGGAACAGGAGAATGAAAGAAGAATTTTAAAAATTAAGCAATGGAAAATAAAAAGGAGAGGAAATGAGTTCATCTCTTATTAAGAATAGAAAACTAATAAAATTAAATAATGGTAACAGAAAAAGGGAAGATAAATGAAAAAATAAAAATTGAAAACCAAAAAGAAAAAGCAAAAAGGAAATAAAAATCTCGAACTTCATAAAACAATGACAATTTTTTTAATAAAAAGAGAAATGAATGAAAAATTTCTCAGCTGGGCGTGGTGGCTCACGCTTGTAATCCCAGCACTCGGCAGGCTGAGGCAGAAGGATCAGTGCAAGTTCGAGGCCAGCCTGGGCTGCAAAAGTGAGCTCAAGGCCAGCCTCAACTACATAGCGAGACCCTGTCTCAAAAAAGCCAAAAAAAAAAAGAAAAAGAAAAAGAAAAGAAAAATTTCTCTGTAGTTTTGAATGAATGTTTCTCCTCCAGGATTTTCAGTTTGGAATCTAACAAGTGACATTTTTATCTTTCCACCCTCATGAACTATGGACTTGTGAGATGTCCCCATTCTAGAGGCCTCTCTGTCTATTTTCCATAGACTGTGGCGACCATCCAAACTGAGGCTCATCATTGCTCATGCTCATAAATGAGGAAAGGAACCAGACTTTTGATATGTTAGGCATAACCAGCAGGACAAGACTTTAAGCAGAGTATTTAAAGCGAGTACTTTTAGGGCCAGACATCTTTGCAGGGCTTGGACTTCTCACCACTGAAGGCAGAGACCCATGTCCTTCCCAGCCAGAACTTAAACTTCCCATGGGGTCTAGTTTACTGAGTGTTCACACTATCTCAGTAGTATCTCCTTTAGCTCTCACTCAGGTCCGGTGCGAGAGTAACACTGGAAACTCTGAAGTGAGGTTGCTTTGCAGTTATTTTGCTTCTCAGTCTTAAATAGTCAACCCTTTCCCAAATGCCTTCTGATTAAACACCCTCTGGCAATATGGCAGGAATTACACTGGATTTCTTCTCCATCTCTAGCCTGCTGTGAGGAAAGAATCACTTTTGGAGTAAAACCTCACTATGCCTTTGCAGTTTATAACAGCTATGGGCTTTTCTTGGGACTCAAGCTGCTGGCCTCACCATTTTTTCTCCTCGGTGCTCTCACACTGGAAGCCTACCTTCTGTACACAGGGCCAAGTTCCTTATGGTTAGATCTTCAGACTGCTTCATTTCTTCCTCTGAATTGTGCTCTATTTCTCTAGCTTCTGTGTAGTTTCTAACTTTCCTCCTAATTCCTGGGCATCTTCTACTTTTTTTCTCTACCAAGTTGGTACTCTCTAGATGTCTAAATTCTGGGTCTCAGAGAAGTTGTATTTTGGTGTTGATCACCACTCTACCATTTTGCTTGGGTGTACTTCATTGTATATTACTGTGCAATACTAATATAAATAAGGCATGTAATAAATGAAATATGCTTCATTCATCCTAAAACCATCCCACAATCTCATCGGTAGAAATATTTTCTCTCACAAAACTGGTCCCAGGGCTAAAAATGCTGGGGACTATTGCTATAGAATATCCTTCTCACTCCTCAGCATAAAGATATTTTCTTGAAAGGGTAAATTAGAGAAATAACATTATTCTCATCATAGGTGTGACCTGGTCACTAAGTCAGGGCTTTAGAGGAAAGGATCAGACACTGTGTCTTTACACTTATATTCTGAGTAAGGGACAAGCAATGCACCTCAGACTGATGTAGGACCACAATTCCCACTTACTATTCCCTAGAGAGACCTTCATGAAATGGGGGCTAGAATATCCTGAGTATGCCTTCTTGGTTTTAAAGTAGCTGAGAAATCTAGTTAAAGCTTTGTGAGTATGAAATTCCAACATGGAACAATGTCGTCACCCATGCCTTTCCTCCTTTCTATCAAAAGACATGTTGATAAAGATTTCCAAGAACTCTAAACTCACCACCAACTCCAAGAAGGCTTAATAGCATGATACAGTTTGGTGAGTTTTTCAAAAGGCTTCAGGCGAGTAGCCTTTAGTAACTGAAGCTGCCCCCATCAACTGCCACAAGATGGCCCCAGATTTAGAAAGACAAAAAGGTACAAGCACTCACTATATCCTGAGTTTTGCTCTAATCAGATTGACTAAGGCCACAATCTTATCTTGAACCAACCCACTATGACGAGGGAGAATTGGTGCATTAACTGACAGAACAGAAGAAGATGTGACTTAGTGGTGAAGTCTTCATCCCAAGAGAGTGAGAGAGGGCACTCCATAAGGAAGATGAGGGCACAGTTATTGGCACCTCAAGATGCACATGGTAGCTCATGCTTATAATCTCAGCTCTCAAGAGGCTGAGGCATATGGACTGCTGCAACTTTGAGGCCAACGTGGGCTGCAAAGTGAGCTCAAGGCTAGCCTGAACTGCATAGTGAGCCTTTCTCAAAAAATACACAGACACACACACACACACACACACACACACACACACACACACACACGCAATACTGGCACCTGTGTTGCCTTAATGGCATTATCTGTGCCCAGATTGCTCCTCCCTTTAGGGCTGCTGCCTTGAATCTAAGCTGACTTTTAAAGGCTCCTTGTTCTTTTTTATGCTATGCTCCCTCTGCCCCCAAGAATTTCCCCCTAATATCATCTTATTATACCTTAGCTTAGTAAGGTGAGGAATCACTTGGACATTTTGTGTTTTTTTACCTTTGAGTCTGGGCCTGTCTGGGGAACACCAGTGCAGTTCTGACTAGTTGGGGGCTCCTTGATAATCTTCTTGGGTCTCTACTCAGAAAGCAATTATTTATTATTGGAAGTACTTAAAATATTTTTTAGAACTGAACAGGATACTTAAGAAAATATGCTATGTTCAAACTCCCTCAAATATTTCAGAAGCACCATTTATATACTTTAGAATGTATTCTTATCACTTGAGTCTATTCATTAGAATACATCCTTTAGAGGGCCTCTCTAAGCTGGGCTGAAGTAGCAGTTTTGCACTTAGGAACAAGGACTGGAATCAGGAGATGCAGTGTCTCCACTTCAGGCTGTTGGTTAGCTCTACAAAACTAGCTTGTTCTCAAACTCAAGCCTGATTTGCGGGAAGTATAGCTCAGTGGTATATCCCTTACCTAGTATGCAAAAAAAAAAAGCATTGGGTTCCTTCCCAAACACCTTACAAAAACGAAACAAACTAATCAATACTTCACATGAATGTGATTCTACAAAGACGACACAAATTGGGCCAAAGAGGCCCAGAAGACTCAGTTTTCTACTAGCTCTAAGCCCAGCCTTCTTTATGCTGCAAGGCTATGTTTTCCTTCTTGTTAACACTATTTTCAAAATGGATAAAAGATATAAAAACAAAAACACACCTTAGGCCTCTGAGACCTGCATGAGAAGCAGTGGCATGGAGGAATTGCACATCTTCTTACCCTTCTTGCCGTGGCTGCCCTATGAGACTCATATGTGAGGGAGAAGCAGGAGGGTCTTGTGAACCTCCTCCATCACAAGCCTTGCATGATCTGCACAGGAGAGAAGAGAGCAGTGAAGCTATCAAATCCTAGGAAGCTCTGCTCCTGGGTTCTCCACAGTCTCAAACAACAGAAGTGACAACCAGAAGACTAATATGACTGAAGATGAGATCAACACCTAGGAAATGTTCCCCTGTAGAACTGAGGTGTTGCTGTTCTCTAGAGATGAGTTGAGATAAGGCCTTGAGAAGCAGTCTTGCAGAGAGGCAGAGCTATATCAGGGATCTCCTACAATATTCTAGGAGGTTCAGGCTTGGGACAAGAGGATCATGGGGCCTATATACTCTAGTAACAGGCCAGGTTGTGTTGGTATAATTATCACAGATCGTGAACCTGAATAAGGTATAATTTAGTCCAGTGGTAGGCTTGAACTCTTATAGCTGCCTATAGCCAGCAAAAATTAGTGATCTGAACTAACCCAGGTCAGTGTCTTAGAGTCTATCTTCACTAGAATCATTGACCTCTTTGGTCTGGTTAAAGGCAGTTCAAGAGTGATTTTTAAGGATTGTCACTATCAACTGATGTTAGATACGACTGTTGTCACTGACTTTACTACTATAGCCAAAGTGACATAGTTGTTGTTGTAAATTTGTCTGTATGCCATTGTGTTGTAGGCAGCTGAGTTAAGTAAAAATATTATAGGCAATCAGGACTGGGCCCACAAAGGCGCCAATGTAGAAGATGGGATACCTTGTAAAAAGAGAGACAGGCACCTCTGCTATGGGCCAGAGCTCAAAACAAAAGGTTAAACAAATGTACCCACATACCTTTCTAGGGATAGACATTAAATATCGATATTCTAAATAGGTAGCAGTCACCTTGAAAAAGCCAGGAAGAGTCACTGACCCAACCTCCTATAGGAAAAGCCCCTGCTCTGTATTCATGTCTGCTTGATGTGTGGCTTGCTTCACCATTTGATCCTGATTTGGTCAATTTCACCTGAACATTTATGCTTGTAATTTTATCACGTGACCATAGTTTCATCCTGGCTCGTGTCTACATTCCGAGTTCCCATGCTTCCTATATTGGGCCCATATCACCTCATGGTTTTGCTGTATAAAACCCCTAGAAAAGGCACAGGGTTCTTAGCAACCCATTGTCATCCCGTTCTGTCCTTCTCTTGGACAGAAGCCATCTTTCCCTCCGTTGTACTTAAAATCCATTCTTCAGTTTTAGAAAACATGAAATCTTGTCAGATAGCTTTCAGGTTGGGAGTCTCTTTCTCCCATAATATGTGGCTCCCTCCCAAAGAAACGATAAACTCAGCACAGAAACATGCAAACACACAGAAACATGAAAACACAGGACAAGAAAATATCTCCAAAAACTGTAAAGTTTGCCAAATTAATTCAAGGGTACCGAGAGACAGAAAATCATAAGCCATACTACAGAAAAGGTCTGAAAGGATAGATCAATGGAGATAAAAATAGTTCAGTGATGTTCTTGGTGAATTTAAATGCTTCCTCTTAGCCCAAAGAGAAGTATATTCTTTCCTTTTTTTCTTTTCTTTCTTTTTTCTATGCAACATCAATAGGGAGGTGGGTCATGCCCACACACTGTACTCTGTAGAATGATTGTGAGGACAATATGCAATATGTCAACTTTCAAAGAAAAGAAGGGGGAAAAGAAAAAAAAAGTAATGTGGATTTAGAAAGGTTAATGTTTAATTGTTTGATCAATCTTATATACCTATATGTATTA
>PVJA010051618.1:0-12760 GCA_004027025.1 Myocastor coypus
TCTTCTTCTTCTTCTTCTTCTTCTTCTTCTTCTTCTTCTTCTTCTTCTTCTTCTTCTTCTTCTTCTTCTTCCCTTTCTTCTGTTTTAACCAGAAATCAAACTCAGGATCTTGTACTTTCCAGGCAGGTATTATACCACTGGGCCATCTTTCCAGCCAACCCCTTATCCTTTAATGGCCACTGCTCGCTCTTTTTTCTATGAAATGCACTATTTTTAAATTCTTATTAAAATATGTTTACAGTCATGATAGTTATATTCACCATGATGAATTGATATTTTTTTATAACATCTCTCAATTCCTTCTTTATTTGGAGGCAGTCTCAGTTCAGGCTGGCCTTGAACTCAGTATGTATCCCACATTAGCCTCAAACTCATCGCGATCCTCCTTCCTCACCCTCCAGAGTGCTGGGGTTACTGGTGTGTACCACTACACCTAGCCGTCCTAATTCTTTTAAAAATCTCTTTCACCTCTCCTTCCTCTTCCAACTTTCCATCTCTTATCTACTTTCCCATTTGCAAAATATCTACCTCCCTGTTTCCTATTATCTTTTTTTCTCTTTATTGTATTTTGTGTTTCTCACATATTGAAGAAACCATGCAATTTTTAATCTTGTGTGTCTGATCTATTTCACTTAGAATTGTGATCTCCTGGTAAATCCATTTTCCTACCAATAACTAAAATTCAACCGTCATTATGGAAGAGTAGTATTCCCTTTGTATATTTTCTTTATCCATTTATCTGTTGACGGACATATAGGCCTTTCTCAAAAATTTAGCTGTTGCAGCAGAACTGATAACATCAGCTCTTTAAAGCTTTCACATAAGAACAAGAGCACGTTGTATTTGTCTTCCTATTATTGCACTTTACTAAAGTTTATTTATTCTGCTAATGTCTTATTTATTCAGTTAAAGTTGTACGGTTGCATAAAGGAAAAGGAAGAAGGAATTATTGTTCAAATAATAGAGAACATGTGAATGCTCTTTTTTTCCCAACTAAGGCTGCTTTTTATCTTCAGTAAAAGGTATGGTGTAGAAGTAAGGGCTGCTACTTGAAAAGGGATGGGTGGTCAACTTTGATGGGTAAAGGAAGCACTTCTCTCAAAAGGACAACAATTCTATTTTTGTTCTTTTTATGTACTTAGGACAGGGTCTACAGGGTATACAGGTTCTCACCACACAAGTCAGACTCATAGTGACTCTCCTGTTTTTAGCCTCCCACGTGCTGGGATTACAGGTGCATGCCACCACACCGTCTCAGTCACCTGTCTCAGCATGCCCCAGGGGTAAGTTGGGGATCCAACCCCCAGTGCCTGCATCTGCCTAAGCAGGTTCTTTAGTCTGCTGAGCTATCTGGCCCACCCTCAAGAATTCTAATTTTAGAGAAACTCCAAAAAAGCTTCCTTCCTCCTTTGAATGATGTCGCAATGCTAACGCTGTTACTCCTATCATTTAACAAGATAATCTTCCCCAGATGTTGTTTATATCTGGCAATGTGATGATCATGACCAGAATTAACACTTAATTAATTGTGCACATTAAACAACTGCTATCACACATAGCTTCTATTACCTGGAATGCTGCTGGGCTGCTTACTGTTTCAGAATCTTAGGATGTAAAGGATACATAAATGTCCCATTTCAGTCTCTCATTTTCAAGTACTTTTAAAATTGACCAGAGGGGGCCTCGAGACAGGTGGGGTTGGTGAGATCACTCAGTGGACAAGTGCCTGCTTAGGCAAGAGCAAGGACCAGGGTTCCATTCCCAGCACCACAGGCCATGCAGACCTCACACCTAGGCAAGCTGAGCCAGCCATCAAGACTAGGCGTGGTGGCATAGGCCTGTAATGCCAGTGCTGGGGAAGCTGAAAACAGGAGGATCACTGCAAGTCAGAGCTGTGTAGTGAGACCCCATACCAAATACATTAAAAAATAAGAAAAAGAAAAAAGAAAATTCTCCAGAAGTCAAGTTTATAAAATTACATCAATTTTCCTCTTATAATGTTTAAGATAAAAAAATAAAGAGAAAAGAAATTTTGAGCACTCAGAAAAATAAGCTAGATGCTATGTACGATGTGGATGTAATATCTTACCACATGTACCTCTTTCTTTTAATGTTTTAAACATTGGTGAAGGGAACGGTAGAGCCTTTCCTGAGAGGGCAATGTAATTTTGTCAAAATACTAAACTGTCCTATAGCTAGGACAATTGTTTTCTTATCTATGCATTTTCACGGACTACAAACCTTCACCCAAGCTTTGGGAATATTTCAAATTCAATTAGCTATAATTCTGTGGTGGGTTTTCCCTGTAAAATTCCTAGTGATGAAGTACACACTTGTTTCATGTGTTAGAAAGTGACTTCCTTTCAGTTCCAGAGTAGGATCTGAGCAGACAGAGATTTGAACTGGGAAAACCATCTCATGAATATTATCAGTCAGAATTTTACCCCCCTAAGGACAAAGTTTGTAATCTCAGGTCAAGAGGTAGACAATGGTTGTTGACAGAGGAAACAGAATTTGCTCATAGTTTTCTCTTTGTCATTTAACGTGTATATAAAAATACTCAAGGGTAAGTAACATTAGCTATAATACTTCCCCCTCGCACTCCCACACACACCATCCAATCCATTTTCCACAATGAAGCTTGGATGAAGTTTCCAAGCAAATGTATTCATTTTAATCTTAAATTTTAAATTATTCATTAACTCACCACTGTCCTAGGATAAAGTATAAATTCTGCAACACAGCTTCAAAAGAGTTTGCATCTGACATCTGCCTGTATCACTTTGTATGTCTTCCAGCCTTGCCTCTTGCAAACTCCAGCCAAATGGAACAGCCTTGGGTTAAACTAAGACAACTCGATTTGCTGCACAGAGCATTCACAACACCCATTACCCTTACTCCTCTCCTAAGTCCCTTGGCAGGATAAGCCCTGTTCATCCTCTATATCTCAAGATCTGATTTTTCTTACAAGCCCTTCCTGGCTTCCCACAGGTAAGTTTGTGACTTCTCTTTGGTGCCCCCATAAACTCCTGTATGTATGTGTTACAGCATGGGTCACAGAGCTTGTTCATTTTTCCATACCATTGATCTGCATCTTGGATGTATCCAAGCATGCAGTGTAATATAGTCATGCACCACATAATAATACTTCAATCAGCAATTGACCTCATATTTATGATTGCGATCCTATTCCATTATATGTAGTCATAGTATATCCATCTCGGCTTGTATAAGCATACTCTCTGCTGTTCACACAATGACAAGGCCGCCTAATAACACACTTCTCAGAACATATCCTCATCAAGTAACTCATGACTACATTAGCACAAAACGGGTCCTGAGTCAATGTTTATTGAACAACAACACAATGACTCTCAAACACAAGAGGCTTGCAACCCGTGGAGCCTACAATTACAGCCATAATGTCCTATCCTTCATGTCCCATTCAAAATAGTTCCGTTTCTCTAACAGAACACTGATATTAAAGAAAAAATTTGCAGAGCAATTTCCAGTTTTTCTAAAACAGAAGTTTTCACCTTTATAATCTTCTACTCTACCTTCTATCTTAAACTAATCTATGCCCCCCTCCACTTGACTTTCAGAAATTCATAAAACACACCCTATGATTTTGTGGTGCCACTGCTGACTACTGGCACTGTATTGCTTTGCTTCCCTATTGTCTTCCACTCTTATTTTTATGTTTTTTTTTTATGTTTTTGTATTTAGAGAAGGATCTACAAGGTGTTCAGGGTCTCATTGCTAGATCAGACTAACAGATCCGCCTGTTTACAGCTTCCCAAGGGCTGGGATTACAGGTATGCTCCACCACACCCAGTCTCAGTCACTGTCTCAGCACATCCCGGAGGTGGGGCCAGAATGGCAGGCTCTACAATTGAACCTGTGACACCTGTGCCTGCTTGCAAGTGCTTTAATCCACCAAGCTATTTGGTCAGCCCTTGCCTTCCACTCTTAATTAGCATTCATGGACTGGGGAGCATAAGCACCCCTGTGCTTAGCAGCATAGGCACCTGTCTGCCAAGCACAAGGTCTTGAGTTTGATCCCCAGTACCATAAAAAAGAAAGAAAAACCCTATCAATTAGCATTCATTTGTTTAACTGTTTATGGTATGTTATAGTTATATTATTGTTTTATGTTTAGCCCATCCCTCAATTGACTCTTATTTTCCTAAGCACAGATATAATGTCTATGTTTCTTATGAAATGTGTGACAGAATCTAGAATAATTTCCATTTCAGTGGCTACTCATATATCTCTTACTGTGTTGTGCTTTTACCTGAATTTTACTGTCCATTTTCTTTGATTCCTGTCCAGTTTTTTGTGCAACATTCTAGATTTTAGATCTTCTTTTGGCTGATTCATGTATCATAGTTCTTGTGCATTTGACATAGGTAATGTATATGTTACACAAGAATAAATATTTGGCATGATTGATGACAAGGATAATAATGATGGCAATGATAATAATATCTTTCGGTTGGAAAGATAGCTCAGCGGTCTAACGTGCCTGCTTAGACAAGCTGAGGCAAAGTGTGGGGGCTGCTTTGATCCCCAGCACCACATGCTGTGCCAGCCTCACCTGGGCATAGCAAGCCATACGTACACACACACACACACACACACACACACGAGAAGGCATGTCTTCAATAAATGTGTGTTGACTATTTGTTTAATTGCTCATAATAAATATATCTCCAGTCTAACTTGAAAAACAAATCTTTGTACCCAGCCATTTAATTAGGGGGGCTTTAGAGCCTGAACACTTCATAGTGCCATTTCTGTTTTGTTGAGCTTGATCATCTAGTCTGTTGATATCTAGTATCCTAGAGGTAACATCTTCCCTGATGAGCAAATTTCAGCAGAGAGAAACATTTCCACCAGGGAATATTTACCTGGAACGGAGTTGTTTTATGGAGAGAATATTAATTCAGTATCTGTATAGAAGAAAGCAAATAGCATGTAATTATCTCTGAAGCTGACGCTTACTTGTGATTATTATGTTTATTTTGCGATTTACAACTATAAAAAAGGCATTACAAAATGAGGTCCTGAACTCTGCTATATATCTAGAATATCAAGATCAAGGTTATAATTACCATAGTTTAAGATAATTAACACTATTGTTCTAATGTTGAGTCATCATGATATCTAAAGCTGCTTGTACTACACTGGATAGTTAAGGTTCATAAGACTGTTCTTCCCATATTGGCCACTGTCTCTTCATTAAATGTTGATGTTCATTTGTTAGCAGATGTAAGCTGTACTTACTCTGAAAAACATTACAGCAATAACTACAATGAAAATAAACATATTAGCAAGCTTTCTGATACTCTGATAAACTATCTGAGATAGTTAAGCTATCTGAGATAGCTTAAAAGAAAAACTTGTTTGGGTTCATTATTTTAGAAGTTTTCTGTCCAGTCACTTAGTCCCTTCATTTTTGGACTTTAATTAAAAAAAAAATACCTTAGCAAGGAGCTTGTGGTGGAGCAAAGCAGTTCACCTTATGACAGAGAGAAAGCACATGAATGAGAGTCAGCTGAGGTCCCCATGCCCCCTTCAAGGGCTTGATCCCAATGACCCACCTCCTCCAACAGGCTCTACCTCCTAACGCCTCCATTACCTCCCAGCAGCACTACCCTGTTGACTATGCCTTCAACATCTGGGCCTTGGGTGCAAGATGATTCTATTTTATTCCCAAGAACATCATTATTGGGAATATATTTGCTATATTCTCTAGTTGTGGTATTTTGTGTGACCCAAAATACTCTAGTTTTGAAAACTGCGAGGAGAGCAAATTTGAATATCTTCATCACAAAAAAAAAAAATTGTAAGGATATGAGACAGTGACTAGCTTGATTCACCACTTCTGCAATGTACACACATTTCAAAACATAATGTGTTATATAATATATATACATATACATATGTGTGTGTGTGTGTATATATATATATATATATATATATATATATATATATATGTTCAATAGTACATTAAAAGAACCATTCATCATGATCAAACAGGATTTATTCAGGGATACAAGGATGGTTCAACATGTGTAAATTCATATTAATACAATGAAGAATAACATTCTATATGATCATCTGCACAGATTCATAAAAATCATTTGAGAGAAGTATACATCATCTCATGACGCTAGAAAAATTCAGGTCATTAATTCCTATTTCAAAAATCTTTACTCTCGCCAGGCGTGGTGGCTCATGCCTGTAATCCCAGCACTCAGGAGGCTGAGGCAGGAGGATTGGTGTGAGTTCGAGACCAGCCTGGGCTACAAAAGTGAGCTCAAAGCCAGCCTCAACTGCATAGCACGACCCTGTCTCAAAAAAGACAAAAAAAGAAAAATCTTTACTCTCACAGGATAGAATATGCAGAGGAAACAGACGTTTTCCAGACGCATATGAAATGCAAAATCAAATTGAGTTTGATATACAAGCTCAGTTAACTCAATTACAGGAAACGAAACTGAAAATGTAATAAAAATCTACTAACAAGGAAAAGCCCAGGTCTCAATGAATTCACAAAAGAATATTACAAGATATATAGAGGAGATTTAATGCCAACTTTTCTCAAATTCTTCAATGACATTGAAAGTGAAACAATTCTCCCAAACTTATTCTATGGTGGCAAGTACTACCCTGATTCCAAAATCAGAACAATATCCAACTCAAAAAGAGAACCACAGGCCAATCTCTCTAACAAATATAAATGCAAAAATTCTCAACAAAATACTAGTAAATGGAATGCAGCAAATCATTGAGATTATATGTCATGACTCAATGTGATTCATCCCAAGAATGCAGAGATACAAATCCATAAATGTGATACACCAATCAATAGAGGCAAGAACAAAACCACACAGTTATCTCAACTGATACAGAAAACGTGTTTGACAAAGTCCAACACTCATTCAACTTAAAAACACTACATAAAATCAGAAAAGATGGCCTATATCTCAACCTGATAAAAAGCCATCTATGAGAAACCAACAGCCAACATCATACTAAGTGGGCAAAAACTGAAGGCCTTCACTTTAACTCAGGAACAAGACAAGGATGTCCACTGTCTCTACTTCCATTCAATATAGTTCTGGAGGAATTAAACAAGAGAGAAAAATAAAAGTAACATGGATTGAAAAAGTAAAAGTGTAATTATCATTATTTACAGATAACATGATACACTGAGGACCCCAAAAACTCCATCAACAGTTCTGAAGATTTAATCACTAAATCCAATAACATATCAGGATGCAAAGTAAGCACTCAAAAATCAGTAGCATTTTGTACACAAACAATGGATGCACTCAGAGAGAAATAAGGGAAACCACACCTTTCCCAATAACATCAAAATAATAAAACACTTAGGAATAAATATAAAGAAAGCAAAGGATTTATACAGTAAAAATTATGGTACTCTGAGAAAAGAGATTAAAGAGGATTTCAGGAGTGAGATCACCCTGAGCCCATCAGAAACTCATTCAACCCAGCAACCAGGCCTGGGGTGTGAGTGAAACTATCCAGGGTCCTCTGGAACTTATTTCACCAAGCAACATATCCCGGTATGTAAGTGGAACTTCATCCATCAGACAGGCCCAGTGCGGAAAACTGCCACAGAACTCCCTGCAGAGAGACTAGAGACAAATGCCAACCAGTTGATCCAGGAGCAGAACATCTTCCGAGAATGGCACAGCAGGTTCACCTCCAAGGATTTCATCAGAAAGAAGCTCAGTGGCCAGACCCAAGCCACATCCTCCTGGATAAGTTTGGACTTGGTAGATCCAGATGTGCTATTAAGGTAAGAACTCTACCAAAGCTCTGCACCAAAGGTCAGAATGCAGGGCTATACAAAATGACAAAGAAAAGGAGCAAAATGCGCTCTCAGCCCCTAAGTCCACTGAACAAATACAAGAGACAGTAGAATAGAAGAAACTGGAAATTACACACCTGTAATCTCTGAAATGATAGCATCTGAAGCAAAGAAAGAACTGCAGAAAGATATAGAGGAAGTCAGATCATAAATAATTTCTGAAGTGAAAGAAGAAATAATACAGTAAAAGAAGTACTAAGCGCTTCTAAAGAAGACACTGATAAAAAATAGAGAATAAAAAAATGATGGAATTCTTGAATTAGCAATATAGGAAAGTAATAGAATGTATGAAGCAAATTCAAAGTGCTATACAGCAACTTAAAACCTCAATCACAAGCTGATAAAACCATTTTGTAGTGGTTGATACATTATATCAACTTGGCTGGATGAATCAGTGGCCCGGTTCCCTGTTGGTGGGACTCCCCACCTGGGGTACAATTGGTTCCTCCCTGGAGCATGACCAGGGCCTGCCTAGGATATGATTGGCTTCTCCCTAGAGCAAGATCAAGGGCCCATCCTGGGGTATGATTGGTTCCACCGTAGAGCACAATGGGCCCACGTCAGAATGACTGAGCACAGAGACTTTTTAAAGGGCTGAGGGAGGAGTCAAGATTTCACTTCATCGGAGAAGTTTCAGTCTTCGCATTCAGCCTGGACTTCATCATCTGGCTTATAGCACAGACTCTTCAGCCTCCAGCTTGGATCTTTTGCCATCCGTTGCAAACTCTTCAGCGTCCATTACATACACTTCAGTTTTCCATTGCAGACCCATCAGCCCACGGATAGAGACTTACATGGAGCGCTGCAGTGAAGTTCAGACCTTGGGACTGAATTCTTCAGTCGAGAGCATGTAGACGCCCTCTGCATACTTCCTCATCTGACTCTGTGGCTATTGTAAGCCAATCTTATAATTCCTTATATATTGTATATTTTGTGTTAATATCCATTCCTTATACTTTATCTGCTCTGTTCCTCTAAGTAAAACCCTGACCAATACACATTTCAGTGAAAGTGAAAATAGACTTTCAGACCTTAAAGACACCATTCCATTACAGCTAGTGACAAGGTAAGAAAAGATCTCTTAATAACAACTAGGATGCAGGAAAAAATAATTCAACATCTACAAGATGAGCAATGTAAGACTAATAGACATCAATGAGAAAGGAGTCTGTACAAAAGATATAAAAACAATATGGGCAGAAGTGACAGCAGAAAACTTCCCAAATATGGGGAAACAATTTGACATTGAGGTTACCAAAGTGTATAGAACTCCAAATAACTTCAACCTAATTAAAACCACACCCAGATATGTAATCATCAAGATCCCAGAAATTCAGCCGGAACAATATACTAAAAGCTGCTAGAGAAAAGAAATAGACCACATTTAAAAGAAAACTCACTTAGAATAACAGCAGATTTCTCTTTACAAACCAAATAAGAAGAGCATGGAGAAAAGTACTTCAAGTCTTGCAAGAAAACAAATTCCAGCCCAGGCTGATATATCCTGCAAATCTCTTTCAAGTTCAGTGGAGAAGTGAAATACTTCCATGACAAAGAACAGCTAAAGAATTTCATGATGACACAGCCAACCCTGCACAGTTTACTAAAAGATATTCTAGAGAGGGATCAAAATGACTATAACTCCATGAAGGAGAGTGGGAAGAACCCACCAAATAGGGAAAACAATTAAACACAGGAGAAGAAGAGATATACAAAGGCAGTCTTTCAACTATTCTTTTGTATACAGCAGCAAAATATGTCCATCAGCATATGTTACAAATGGACTTCTCCTGCACTCTATGGATCATGATTTGGTTTAGTTCTACAGGATGAATATCAAGGAAATAGCAGAAGCTCAGTCCCACAAGTGACACCTGACCACCAGTAAGCATCATGGACATTGTCCACATCCATGACACAGTAGAACTTTGTGTGATATCCTATTCCCAAACTGTTAGAAGTTCTGGACATATATTTGCCACTCTAGTATTTATGTTATGTTTTATTCTTAGTAATTCTTTACTACCATGGAAACTTTTCCTCAGTTGATATTTTTGTGTATATTAACCTATTCAAATACTATGTGAGGAAGGAGGATCAGTGTGAGTTCGAGACCAGCCTGGGCTACAAAAGTGAGCTCAAGTTTTAGTAAACTGTGCAGGGTTGGCTGTGTCATCATGAAATTCTTTAGCTGTTCTTTGCCATGGAAGTATTTCACTTCTCCACTGAACTTGAAAGAGATTTGCAGAATATATCAGGCTGGGCTGGAATTTGCTTTCTTGCAAGACTTGAAGTACTTTTCTCCATGCTCTTCTTACTTGGTTTGTCAAAAAGACAAAAAATAAAAAAAAATACTATGTGAGTACTCTGAACTGATTACAGAGTCATACATATGATGCACAGCATTCTGGCCTCTAAACTGGACTAACGATTTGATTTGAATTTTGTAATCTGTTTTGAAATATTTAATTTAATTTTGGTTAATTAATATTTAACTAATTTTCTGAATATTGTACAATTATGCTTTATGTTTTATGATTCATACTGTATCTTTGACTTACGATCTACTTATAACACATGGTATGCTATTTTCTCCTAGTATTAGAAACTTTAAAAAGAAAAAAAATATATATATATACATATATATTTTAAAAAATTTTTAAATTACTTTTAATAAGAAATAACATTGAGACAGTTTCAAAGCATGTTAGTAGGACAGCCACAATAATTGATAAATACATATGGTTGTCTTCGTAGTAGCTGTTCAGAGTACAAGATTCAGACATGACAACTTTTCTAAACACTATTGGTACAAATATTTCTTCTCATTGAGCTAATAGAATGTATTTGTATACCTAGAGCAATATTCCATAATAGTAATGCATTGTCGGCAGAACTGGCAATGTCAGAAGCTGCTGACTTGAGCTTTTTTTTTTTTAAATTTTATTTATTTTCATTTTTTTGATACAGAGTCTCTCTAAGCAGTGGACTTCTAGTGGTTCTCCTGACTCAGGCTCCCCAGTGCTGGGATTACAGGCATGCACCGCCATGCTTTGTTTTGGGGCCAGCACAGCATGTGCTACCAGGAGTTGAATGTAGGACTTGCCAGGCAGGTGCTTATATTGCTGAACTATCTCCCCAGCCCACATGAGACATTTCTCAGTAAACAGATGCACTTGAGACCATACTCTTAAGTGAAATAAATAAGAGACACATGTGTAAATACTGTACTGTTTCTCTGGGGTGAGAAATCAAAAATCTAAATAAAGACCAAAGTATATGATAGATATTGTGAAATAGGAAAAAAAGTGTTCACATGAGCAGGGAGTGAGAAATGAAAGAAGAGAGAAGTAAAAAATAAATAAGTAAATAAATAAAGGAAAACAAAGAAAACTTTTGTAAATAAGAAGGGGAGAGCCGGGCGTGGTGGCTCACGCCTGTAATCCCAGCACTTGGGAGGCTGAGGCAGGAGGATCGCTGCGAGTTCGAGGCCAGCCTGGGCACAAAAGTGAGCTCAAAGCCAGCCTGAACTGCACAGTGAGACCCTGAGACCCTGTCTCAAAAAGCCAAAAAAAAAAAAAAAAAAAAAAAAAAAAAAAAAAAGAAGGGAAGGAGGGGTTGAAAGAAGGGTAGAGGAATGGAAAAAGAGAAACAAGTTATTTCATGTGCAGGTACAAACTTTCTATGATGAGTGTGATTACTGTGCATCTAAAATATGCCAATAAAATCTGATAAAGATATCCTTTCACTAGTTTAATCATTACAAAAATCAATCTGCTATGTGTGCTGAGTGCTGGCACCTTTCCAAAGGTGTAAGCTCAAACTACATACATTCTGAAAAAGAAGGGGCTAGAGATCTGAGGAGCAATAGGTAGGGTTACTGGGACACCAAGAAAAAAATTAGAATTTAAGCTAAATGCAGAGAAATGGCATAAGATAGAGCAATGGAAATGAGAGCATGTCCCATGCAGTTCCTCTGCCTCCTCTTTCTCTGTTAACTTCCGAAAGTCCACACAGCCTTCATGTAGGATAAGTACTTAAAGACAGGAATTGACCTACCTAACGAATGTCAGCTCCTGCCTAAGGTCAGAGTTGCTGTCCACCTAATTATAGCAAACAAAGGTGTCTCAGTTTCTTATTTCCTGTCCTCAGAATAATAGCTGTTCTAAGATTTTCCAAGGATTATGACTAGCCATAATGGGACAATGGAATACAGACACTGCTAAAAATGGGTTACTTTAAAAATGTACAATAATCATATGAAATGTGAATTAAATGTGGCTCACCTTCATAGTTCCTTTCTCAGTAGGACCTTCAGATTCTATTCATCTTTTTTTTTCAATTTTTTTATTGTTTAAATTTAACAATGGTTATATTACATATTTTCATCATGAGATCAGTTTAGATTAATACATATAGGTATATAAGATTGATCAAAAAATTAAACATTAACCTTTCTAAATCCACATTACATTTTTTTTTCTTTTCCCCCTTCTTTTCTTTGAAAGTTGACATATTGCATATTGTCCTCACAATCATTCTATAGAGCGCAGTGTGTGGGCATGACCCACCTCCCTATTGATGTTGCATAGAAAAAATAAAGAAAAAAAAAGGAAAGAATATACTTCTCTTTGGACTAAGAGGAAGCAGATACATACACAGTCAAAGGTTTTGCAATTGCAGTGTGCCACCAGTGAAGCTTGTGACGTTGGAGGCTATTGAATCTAAGCCTCCTAAAGCTCATCTCACCAATCTAGCTCTGCGTTCCATGCATTGTAATTAAGGATTTTTTTTTTCCTTGCTGGGTGGTCAAGGGCAAGTCGAAGCAAGACCTGTATAACTAAACATTCATTTTTT
>PVJA010051619.1:0-12737 GCA_004027025.1 Myocastor coypus
CTAAGAAGCGCCTGCATGGGGGAAGCTTGGGCAGCTTCAGGGACCGAGGTTCGATCCCCGGCGCCACATGCTGCGCCAGCCCTGCCCTCGGGGCGGGCTGAGCCAGCCATAAAAGATGAGTGAATAAACACAGGCTCTGAAACAAGAAAAAAATAATAAATAAAAATAAAACTTCCTTAAAAAAAAAAAAAAAAAAAAAAAAAAAAAAAAAAAAAAAAAAAAAAAAAAAAAAAAAAAAAAAAAAAAAAAAAATACCTTAAAAAAAAAAAAAAAAAAAAAAAGAGCATGGTATTAGGAAAAAACACATATGTGGATGAGTGAAACAAAATAGAGGATGCAGAAACAACCCCAAGCACACTCAGCTATTTGATCTTTGACAAGGCGGTCAAAAACTTGCTGGAGAAAGGACAGTCTCTTAGTAAGCAGTGCTGGGAAAACTGGCTATTTTTTCTCATCATGTACTAAACTAAAAATCAAAATAGATCAAAGTTCTAAATGTTCAGCTGGCGAGATGGTTGAGCAGTCTAAAGTACCTGCTTAGGAAAGCTTAGGCAACCACAGGGACTGCGGTTCAATCCCCAGCACCACATGCTGTGCTAGCCCCACCCCAGGGCAGGCTGAGCTGGCCATAATAACTAAAAAAAAAAAATCTAAAAATTAAAATAGAAACAGTCTGTTAGAAGGCAAAATAGGTGAAACTAATGAAGACACAGGCATAGGCATGGGCTAGATGAACAAAATCCTGGTTGCACAAAAATAATACCAAGAATCAACAAAATTGCATTCTATCATTAAAAATCCACACTGTAAAGGAAAAACCACCAGATTAAGACAACCTACAGAACAGGAAAAAAAAGCCAGACACAGTGGCACATGCCTATAATCACAGACCTAAGGAGCTGAGGTAAGAGCATCATCATGAGTTCAAGGCCAGCCTGGGCTATACAATGAGTTTAAGGCCAGCCTCATCTGGCAAGGCTGTCTCAATAGTGAGACCTTGTCTCAAAAAATAAAGAATAGGAAAAAAAAAAAAGCCAGTTATTCCTTAGACAAAGGACTAATAACAGTACCTAAAAAATCTAAAAAAAAAAATTTTAGACCCTTTAAAATAGAAGAGCCTGTCAAAAAGTGGACAACTGAAATGACATTTCTCAGAAGTAGTACAAATAGGCAATACATGAAAAAACTCACTATTTGCATTAACAGAATTTCCATCTCATGCAGAAAGAATGGCTGTCATGAAGAAATTTTAAAAATGCTGGAGAAGGGGGGTAAAGGAGCCTTCATTGTTAGTGGGAATGTATTTAACCACTATGGAAATCAGAATGGAGCTTCCTCAAAAGCCTAAAGCTAGAGATTCCATTTGATTCAGGTAATCCCCTTCCAGGTATTTCCCCAAAAAGAGTTCATAACATTACAGTGATACATGCATACCCATGTTTACAGCAGCACAATTCATAACAGCTATATTTTGGAAAAGGTATGTTCCTATATTACATTAACAGATAACTAAACAAAATGTGGCATTATATAATGGAATAGCTATCCTGCCACAAAAGCTAAACTTGAGTGTAGGAAAACAGCTGTATCTTGAGACCATAATGTAAAGTCATGCACACAAGCTTAAATATCATATGGATTGTTTTTAATGAGAAACCCAAAATATTAATAAAGTAAATCTTCAACATATGGGAAGAGATGTGGTGGGAGGTGGAATAAAAAAATCAGTTGTGTACATGTACTACGGAGAAATGTGTACCCTAGGAGAACTGATCTCTATGTACTACAAAGATATACCAAACATAAGGAGTCCAAGAGATGAGGGGAGATGGAAGGTAAGGGAAAGGGGATAAAAACAGAATTAAGATGTAATGTGTATATATGCCAATGCCTCTCAATGAATGCAGCACAAACATTTAATAATTGTTTTTTTGTTGTTGTTTTGTTTGTCTTTTTGAGACAGGGTCTCGCTGTACATTTCAGGCTGGCCTTGAGCTCAGTTTTGTAGTCCAGGCTGGTCTTGAACTCTCACCAATCCTCCTGCCTCAGTCTCCCAAGTGCTGGGATTACAGGGGTGCGCCACCACACCCGGCTTAATAAAATATTTACATGGCTCTTATATTGTATTATGCAATCTAGAGATGATTGAAGTATACAAGAGATTTGCAGGCACAGTGGCATATATCTATAATCCCAGCACTCGAAGGATGAGGCAGGAAGAATGCTACCAGGTTGAAACTAACCTGGGTTACCTAGTGAGTTTGAGGTCAGCCTAGTATACAGGAGTGGTCAGTGCTGGTGAACTTTTGTGGGGGGTGGTACTAGGAACTGAACTCAGGACTTTGTGTTTGCCACGGAAGTGCTGAGCTGTATCACCTGATGGTGAACTTTTAGAGCTTTTGGTGATAACAAATAGCAGTACCATAGGCTCATGACCACTGGCATAGGCTACATCTAAATACTATTTTATGAGACTTCAATATCCTTGATTTTTAATGTACATAGGGGACCCTGCAACCAATCCTGTGAGGATATCAAAGGACAACTGCACTCACATCATTAGAAGTCATCTCTCCTAGTGGAGAGAGGTTATAATGTACTTTTTAAAGTGAATGGGCAATTTCAAAGATGCTCTCAATACCTTAATAGAAGTTATTCAGTGCTAGAGGACTATGGGGATAAAGGAACCCTTCCCCACTGTTGGTGGGAACCTACAGACTGGTGCAACCACTGTGGGAAGGAGTGTGGAGATTGCTCGGAAATTGGTCCTGTTTGACACAACTATGACCTTGCTGGGTATCTTCTCAGAATTAAAAATACTGCACCACAGCATTAAGTGTGCACTCCAGGGCTAAGCAGCTAACTTGGTGGCATAAGCACCTGATTGGCAAGTGCAAGGTCCTGAGTTTGATCCATGGTACATGCTGTACTGGCCCTGGAATCCTGGGCACACCATGTCACCTCCAGAACCAGGCATGGTGACACACACCTGCAATCCCAGTACTAGGGAGGCTGAGACAGGAGGATCACTGAGTCCAAACTGCATCCTGACAAGCTGGATCATATAAAGCAGCACAACTGCTAGATCTTGGAAATAACCCAAATGCCTATCAACCAAGAAATGGATAAAAAAGATGTGGTGTTTTTATACATTGGAGAACTACTCAGCCATAAAAAAGATGAGCTGAAGGCTTTTATAGATAAGTAAATGTAACCAGAGACGGTACCCATAAGTGAAATAAATCAGATGCACATGGGTAAACATAGTTGTCTCCCTAGTGTGAGAGGCTAAAAGAGTAAATAAAATCCAAAATATACACCAGATATTGTAAAATGGAAAGAAATTTCAAAAGGAAAGAGAAACTGGGATGGTGGAATGGAGAAAAGGGAAAAACAAAAAAATGTGTAATTTTAATATTTTTTTGTTGTACCAAGGATTGAACCCAGGACCCTGCACTTGCCAGGCAAACATTTGTTCTACTGAGCTCTCTCTCCTGCATATATAAACATATATTTAAAAGGTAGTTAAAGTAGTTATACTACTAATTTCTCTTAGTTGACTAAAAATATTTTTTTACTAATACTGTTAGGGATAATTAAATGCTGCTGTCTTGTATTCTGAGCAACTCATTTAAACCTAACAGTATGTATTAACCATTGTTATGGCTCTATTATCTTTTTTTGGGAAAAAAATTTTTTTTTTTTTATACTGTGGATTAAACTCACAATTTTGTGCTTGCCAGGCAGGAGCTTATGCCATGGAGCTATTTCCTCTGCCTTTGTTTTTTTTTGTTTTTGTTTTTTTAATAAATAGCTAGTGGCATTTATTCCACCTACATGCACAGATGTGTTAACTATAAGAACTTGGAAAGGAGTAATATAACCCCTTCTTTAAAACCAAAAAATAGAAGCCAGGCATGGTGGCATATGCCTATAATCCCAGTACTTGGGAGGCTGAGGCAGGAGGATTGGTGTGAGTTTGAGACCAGCCTGGCCTACAAAAGTGAGCTTAAGGCCAGCCTGAACTGCATAGCAAGACCCTGTCTCAAAAAGAAGGAAAAAAAAAAAATTGAACCCCCACCCACACCCCCGGTAGGACTGGGGATTGAACTTAGGACCTTACACTTGCCTGGCATGTGCTTATTCTACTGAGCTGTCTCCCCAGCCCCAAGAATAGTATATTTTTCTTTTTTAATTTTCTTTATTTATTTTTTTCTTGTTGCAGAACCTTTGTTTATTTACTCATTTTTATGGCTGGCTCAGCCTGCCCCGAGGGCAGGGCTGGCGCAGCATGTGGTGCCAGGGATCGAACCATGGTCCCTGAAGCTGCCCAAGCTTTCCCAAGCAGGTGCTTTAGACCACTGAGCCATCCCTCCGGGCCCCAAGAATAGTATATTTCTTGATCAAGTCATTATCTCAGAAAACTAAATTTGAACAATTCAGAATAAAAATTATCTGTTTAAACTTTTAGATCTGGGCCCGGCAGGATGGCTCAGTGGTCTAAAGCGCCTGCTTGGGAAAGCTTGGGCGGCTTCAGGGACCGCAGTTCGATCCCCGGCACCACATGCTGCGCCAGCCCTGCCCTCGGGGCAGGCTGAGCCGGCCATAAAAATGAGTGAATAAACAAACAAAGTTTCTGAAACAAGAATAAAAATAATAATAAAAAAATAAATAAACTTTTAGATCTGATTTCTGCATAGAAATAGTCACATGACACAGTTTTGTACGCTGCAAACATTTTAATGATTATTGTTGAGCATACATTTTGGAAATGTTTTACTTCAAACTGCAACAAGTTAAATAAATGTTTATAATATACAAAGAAAACACAACCAAACATAAAACTTGCTTTAAGTGTGCCTTGCACTTAGACCAGTGTCCTCCCCCACCCCCTAATATATCTTTATTTTTGAGCTGCACAAACACACTTAAGAATTTGATCTTTATAGTATGGCCTTCAGGAAATAAAAACAGACTCCCACCTCAAAGAAATAAAAAGGCTGTGCATGATTATATGCCAAACAAAAGAGAAAACACTAGAGTAATCTGATAGTGCAGGCATCATTAAAAAGGAAAAGAAAAAGCTTGAGATGCTCATTAACTATGCTTTAAGAACAAAGGATTTTTGACCAAGTAGCTTAAAAGCCAGCAAATTGGAGATCAGTGATGGCAAACTGTAGTGTAATGAGAAATGAAATGACAAACTTTACACAAATACACTGTTAGAAATTTAGCGGTAAAACTGAAGTCTGAGAAGCTGCTCTTTGGAACAGTCAAGTAGGACCACCTAATTCCAGTCATATAAGCCCTTGTAAAACAACACAGTGTTCTGTGCTATATACCTGCTGGCTGGGTAGTTGAAGGATTTGTTTGTCATTAGCAGCTAAATAACTTATTCCACGTGTTCTGAAAGCCTTAATGGTGGAAAAAAAGGCATGTGCCATTAGCGTGGAGGATCATACACTTCTCTGCACACAAACACAGAAGGCTTCACTAATATTTTAAAAGTCTGATGTCTCCCATTGCACTTCAAAACTCAATTAAGATGAAAGCCTTTCTCCATTGTAGCAGCTAGCAAGCGCTCTCTCATGATCTCCTCAGAAGAATATTCAGGCAATTTCAGGTAATGCACACATGTATTGACTGATGGATAGCTTGCATCAGTAGCATCAACCTATAGGATAAAAAGAACAATAGATGACAGTCTAAATATTTTATTCCTTTCAATCTTAAGAAACTAAATTCCATTTAAATTCTGCATTACTATGAAGTCTGTACCTTGCGTACAACAGTGAGCCTGGGATGCAGGTTAGCCAGTCCACCCGGGGGTAGAGTTGAACAACCAGTGGTAAACTGCAGGAATGCTTTCCGTTCATCTGAAGACATGCCACATAAAACCCTCACAAATCTCAGGAAACCAGGGCTAGAAGAACAAAAATCTCATGATATTGATTTGACAGCAGATATAAGTGGAAAGCATCATCATTACTTTGTAAAGCCAGCAATTAAGTGACCCCCCCAAAAGAATATCCACCTATTGAAAGAACAGAATTATCTAAAGACTATAGATGGACCCTTTACCAAATACCTAAAAATAAAATAAAAGACTATGGAGTAAATATAAAATAGGCTGAAACCTATTAAAACCTCAGAAAAATATAAAAATAAAAACCTCAGAGTCCCCCAAGACTGTCTTACACTTATAAACAGTAAAAGCAATGGAATATAAGATCAAACATGCTACAAAGCCATAAATCAGAAAAGCTCAAGATGCATATGTATAATGAGTTTAAATTTATAAAAGGAACAAAACCAAGTTTGGTTCTAGAAAAGTTGTTACCTTAAGAAAAAAGTTACCTTGAGATAATTTGTGTAAAATACTTCCTATCAATGAAATGTACTTAAATGCAACCATAAACAATATAGATTATATGATTTCATTTACTGAAGCTAAAAAGCAAGCAAAATCAATCAATGAAAGTGATTTAATTACCAGAAAAGAATATGGCAAAAAGGAGACTTTAAAATTCTTATTCTGGGTACTAATGTATAAATATGCTCATTTTTGTGAAAATTCTTTCAATTCAGAGTACCCTCCAAAAAGAAAAAGAAGTGTACACAATTTATACATTTCAGTGCAAACTTCAGTAGGAAAAAAAAATGTACAATTTGCCCAGTTTAAAAAATAATGAACAATTAGAATATAAGGAGAGGGGCCCGGTGGGATGGCTCAGTGGTCTAAAGCACCTGCTTGGAAAAGCTGGCACCACATGCTGCACCAGCCTGGGGGCGGGCTGAGCCAGCCATAAAAATGAGTGAATAAACAAACAAAGGTTCTGAAACAAGAAGGAAAAAAAAAAAAAGAATATAAGGAGAAAAATGAATGTTAAAACAAGCCACAGTTAAACCGCCTTTCTGTGTACCCTCTTGTCAAAGAATATATATCTTGGGGGCCAGTGAGAGGGCGCAGTGGTCTAAAGTACCTGCTTAGGCAAGCTTAGGCAATGGCAGGGACCAAGGTTTGATACTCGGCACCACATGCAGTGCCAGCCCTACACTCAGGGCAGGCTGAGCTAGCCAAAACATAATAAAGTTGAATGTTTTCTATTTATTTCATGAGTACAGTTGTCCCTCACTATTTCACGGCTCGACTTTCACAGACTCAACTGTTGTGCAGGATTTCCAAAAAATTAATGTATTTATCACACATTTTTTGCTATATTGCAGTATTTTGCAGTATAATACAGTATACATAGGTTGCTAAAATTATGTAGGTTTGTGAGTTTAGAAAATGGGTAGGGGAGGGGCCTGGAGAGATGGCTCAGTGGTCTAAAGCGCCTGCTTGGGAAAGCTTGGGCAGCTTCAGGGACCGCGGTTCAATCCCCGGCACCACATGCTGCGCCAGCCCTGCCCTTGGGGCGGGCTGAGCCGGCCATAAAATTGAGTAAATAAACAAAGGTTCTGAAACAAGAAAAAAGATAAATAAAATAAGAAAATGGGTAGGGGGCTGGGAAGATTGCTCTGTGGCACAAGTGCCTGCCTGGCAAGTGCAAGGATTTTAAGTCTGAAACCCAGTCCCACAAAAAAAAAAAAAAAAAAAAAAAAAAAAAAAAAAAAAAAAAAAAAAAAAAAAAAAAAAAAAAAAAAAAAAGAAAAATGAGCAAAGAACATTAGAAGTGTTTCTAAAAGCATGGGCAAGGTTTATAAGAGTGTGGGAAGGGTTCATAAAGCCTTAAAATATATATAAATACTAAAATAAATGTCACTCCTTTGTTGATTTTCATACATTGAAGGGATGTTTTAGAATGTCCTTATTGCACACAAGATGCCAAGATATATATATCCTTTGATAAGGCTAGGGGTACATGGAAAGATAGTTGAATTGTAGCTTGTGTTAACATTCATTTTTCTCATTATATTCTATTTGTTCATTATTTCTTAAATTGAGTAAGTTGTAAGTCCTTAAAGTACTATCTATCTATCTATCAAACTTTATTTTTGCCCTACTTAAGTTTGTAACTTCAAATAATAAGTTAGGGGCCACTATATTATTCACCAAGTAGCTCTCTACAGAATTTGCCATTAGATTTTTTTTTTTTTTTTTTTTTTTTTTGTCTTTCTGAGACAGGGTCTCGTTATGCAGTTGAGGCTGGCCTTGAGCTCACTTCTGTAGCTCAGGCTGGTCTCGAACTCGCACTGATCCTCCTGCCTCAGCCTCCGGAGTGCTGGGATTACAGGCGTGCGCCAGCACTCCCAGCTGCCATTACATTTTTGGATATAAATAATTTTGTATATCTTTAAAGAGAAGTTATTAAAACATAATGAAACAAAAAATTATCAAAAGATACCTGTCACGTGTGTAACCCAGCTTAGGTTCAGTGTAATTGATAATATCCTCTGCTGCCCAGGATGGAGACTGGTTTCCACAAAGAATCATCTGTACTTCCTCATGGCTGAAGGAACTTAATTTCTCCATTGGAAAAACTTTATTAAATCCATCTACATTATTCATATAGAAAAAAGAAAAGAACTCAGCTTTCAAACACGTTATGATTATGAAAGACCATATTTGACACCAATTAGCCCTTGGCATTTTGTGGGGGGTACTCAGGATCAAACTCAGGACAACTGTGCTTGTCAGGCAGGTGCTTAGGCCACTGAGCTATCTTCCCTCAAATCAATTAAATAAAAGATGGAAAAAAGTTTATAAATGTTTATATAAGCTAGAATAGTTTGAAATTAAAACTTGTGGTTTTAATTACAACCATATTTGCTTAACATGACAAATGTGATGAGAACATTTATTCACTATTATTTTGGTGAATATTTACTCATCAGCCAAATTTTTATAAGTACTCAATCTAGGGTTCAGTAGCTATGTATCATTCAAGTAGACAAAATTTGTGTTTTTGTTTCCAAAAGTGATTCACAGTCTAATATGTTTTGTCCCATCTTCCCCTGAAGAACTTATGATGTCCATCTTCATGCTTTGTAGAATGTAAACAACAAATGAAGGGAGTGCTAAAAGCAGGTACCCTAAGTCCACTGGCACCAAATGAGTGTGCCTTGCCTTTAGGACCTAACCATCTAAAATACAAGAAGGGAGGTACAGTGACTGCTAGCACTATACGTATATTTCCTTAATTTTCACTGTCTCAAAAGGAGGGAGAATCATCCTTTCAAATTACCTCGGAAGGCTTCCATCTGTTTCTGAATGCCTGTATGCATACAGAAGTCAAACATCAAATCCACATACTCTTCTGCATTATCCATTGTTATCATCTGCAAAAGAAAACTCACTAGTATTATTATTAATATCCAAGAATATGAATTCAGCAGCACCTAGTTCAGTGGGTCTTATTAAGAGGATATTCCGCTGGGGAGATAACTCAGTAGAATAAGCACCTGACTGGCAAGCAAAGGGTTCTGAGTTCAATCCCCAGTACCACACACACACACACACACACACACACACACACACACACAAGAGGATATTCCACAACTTAACTATATTAAATGCAAAATCTTTACCTCATCTTCACCACTTGGCTTGAGATCCACAGCTGTAAAACCATATATTCTTGAGGAAGGGCAAAACTGGAAATTTAAACTAAGTAAACAAAAAAAATCAGATTAAGTGACACATAGCAACTATTGGTACTTTTTGTAACATTGCAGCCAAAATTATAAATGGACCCCTCCTCCAACAATAAACTCTGTGGTAAAGCACTTCCCTGGCATGTGCAAGTGTTTGATCCCAAACCAAGAATTTTAAAAAAGAAAACAAATAAGCTAAGTCAATTGTTCTCAAATCTGTCTGACTTTGCAAAGATTGCATGAAACAACCACCTTCCCATATTTCACTTCCCTCTGATGAGAGAAAATAAATGGACTAAAGATTTTTATGAGTTATGGTATCTGCATCTTGGCACATGGGTTATGGTATATACGTCTTGGCAGAAACGTTAACAGCATGGGCAGTTTTGTCCCTCAGGAATAAACTGTTGCTTCACTAAAGTTATTCACACTGTACACAGAAAATATCATTTAATGATGAGAATACATTCCGAAAAGTGTCTTATACTTACCCAGCCTGGACCTTACTAGCTCTATATCATAGAAAGTTATGTTCTTATTTATAAAGAGGTTTTTTTTTGTTTTGTTTTATTTTGTTTTTATTTTTATGGCCCACTCAGCCTGCCCTGTGGGAGGGGCTAGCACAGCATGTGGTACCACAGATCGAACTGCGGTCCCAGCAGTTGCCTAAGCTTTCCTAAGCAGGTGCTTTAGACCACTGAGCCATCTCGCCAGCCCGTGTTCTCATTTATATATGCAATTTAAAAATCTAATCTGCCTGGCAAGTGCAAGGTCCTGAAATTGATTCCCAGTATGGAAAGAGGGCAAGAAGGTAGGAAGGAAAAGAACGAAAGAAAGGAAAGAAGGTAGGAAGGCAGGTCGATCAGTTCCCATTGCTCTAAAGGGGAAAAGATTTTGTTGTTGTACAAACATAGGACAGGCTGGGTGTGATGGTTCATCCCTGCAATCTCAACACTCAGGAGGCTCAGGCAGAAGGATCCCTGTGAATTCAAGGCCAGCCTGAAGTGCACAATGAAACCCTGTCTGAAAGACAAGAACAGTAATAAAAAAATCCCCAAACACAGGACAGATTTACATAAACCTCAATAGTGTATAGCTTCCTATACACAGCTAAACTATATGATATATAATCTATTTCTCCTACCCTAGAAAAACATGTACTATTTTATTATATTAGATACTGTAGACAATGATTATACAGTAAGTATCTGTGTATCTAAAGCTGTCTGAACAGCTAGGCATGGTTGCAAATGCCTGTAATCCCAGCATATGGGAAGTTGAGGCGTAGGCGCCCTGCAAGTTTGAATCCAGCCTGGGCTACACAGTGAACTCAAGGTCAATCTGCATTATAAGATCTCATCTCAGAAAGCTAAAAAATAAAACAAAAAACAAACTAAAAAAATAAAAATGGTGATAGAAATTTTCTTTCTTTCTTTTTGAGACAGGGTCTTGCTATGCAGTTCAGGCTGGCCTTGAGCTCACTTTTGTAGCCCAGGCTGGTCTCGAACTCGCACCAATCCTCCTGCCTCAGCTCCCGAGTGCTGGGATTACAGGCGTGCGCCACCACGCCTGGCTTTTCTTTCTTTATTTGGTGATAGAAATTTTCAACTCAAATATTACAGAACCACCTTCAATGTGTACATATGGTATACTGTTGACTGAAATTAAACAGCACAAAGTATAACCATTTATAAAACACAACTTTCCAATATTGTCTGGAAACTGAAAACAAAACAAAGCAAATATGAAAGTCTTAGGGGCTAGGGAGTTAGCTCCGAGGCACAAGTGCCTGCTGGGCAAGTGCAAGGTCGTGAGTTCGAACCCTGGTCCCCCACCCGCCCAAAAGAAAGTCTTGTGGTCAATCTCACAATAGAAAAATGTACTGACAGTTATGATAATTATAAAAGAATTTTATCACAATATCTGCAGGTGATAAAAGCTTACATACCAACCGAACTATTTCTAAGCCTAACCAAATGGGCTATGTGTAAATAGTGTTGCTTTGGATGTTTTGCACAAGATACATAAACTTACTACATTTGGAGGTCTGACAATTAGTAAGCTATATAATGGTATGCTAAGTATTATATTACTAAATCAACATTCAAATCAGTTATTATGTCTTATAGCATATTGCTGTTCACAGTTTGTTCATACACTACAAACATATGGGGACAAAGAAAGATGAGCTTAAGAACCTATTCATTAGGTTGAAGAATGTATATATAAAACTTACCCTAAATCCTCTATGCTAAGTGGAGGTCCAGAACCTGATGGATTCTTCAGCACTAATTCCTGTAGTTTTGTGTTCTTCTCATCTTCAGAAAGACCTTTGTTGCTTAAAATCTGGCGCCTCTTGATGGCAAGGTCTTTAATTTCTTTTAAAAATCTGGCTCTGTGTGGGTTCACTAGTTCAAAGTCTTCCCAAGTCAAAATCCCATTAAACCACGCTGGGGGTTTGGGCTTAGGGGGATCAAGAATGAATTCTGATTTTGAATCTTCCTCAAAACTTCCTACTGAGAGTGAATCATGACCTTCTTCTGTTGAAGCTTCAGACTGACTTTCAGTACAGTGCAGGTCTCTATCACCTCGTGACTCATAGATCAATTTAGTCATATTGCTTTTAATGTCACCCATACACATAAGTTTAAAGAAAGGTTTAGAAATGGGTAAGTCTACAAGTCTATTGTCTTGAATGCATTTGGCCAAGAAAATTCCAAGGAAATGAAAGAGTTTTGTGATCCTTTCAAGCTCATCGCTATCTTGTGGAAATGGTGCTGTGAATAGTCCACAGGATCTCTGTACATAGTATCCAGGAGGTTTCACTCCACCGCCAAGATCAACCTAATTTTTTAGTGGCAGAAATGCAAACAAAATTAAACAAAAGCTAATGGTCACTACACCAATCATCATCTTACCAAAGTGGGGTAGGACAGGGTGAGACATTAAACGTCTTCATGAATCAGCTCTCTAAAATTTTATACAATTTTATTAAATAGCTTTTTCTTAAATTATGTCATGTAGAAATATGATAATGTCAGATTATTTAATAATAAAGTCAGAAGTCCTGGTGAAGTTCTGAAAGCAGAATCTAACGCTTTCTAAAAGAATGACACCACTAGCCGGGTGTGGTGGTGCAC
>PVJA010051621.1:0-12769 GCA_004027025.1 Myocastor coypus
GCACATCCATGCAGCTACACATGGTGTCTATTGTCTCCCTTGGTTCCATTTCTGCAAACGGCTGCCAAGGGCTGTATTCTCTTCCAGCACCTTCTTAGATATTTAAATCATGTGCTCTTTAGACTAACTAGGGTGCTGTAACTATCTGACTCTGAAAACCGCCCATCTCTGGACATCAGTTGCTTCAGCTTTACAATTAAAAGACAGACAAAATAAAGTCTAAGCCTAATCTATTTAAAGAGAACTCTAAGAAAAGCTTAACTTTTTCTGGCTTTCTCAAAATTTCAGTATGATCTGTCTAACAGAAAAATTCAGGTGGGCCTGGAGATACCAGAGTACCTGATGGGCCTGTCTAGAAACTTGACCCCCACTTTGCTCCTTCAAGCCTCCCATCCTCCTCATGGGAGAACAGAACCAATCATCACAAGTACAGCCTGGTCAAGATGGCCAATGAGAAAGCAGCTATGAAAAGGCTTGGTAAATGCAAAAGATGCTACCCAAGTGTGCACACTAGGCCCTCACCTCAGCTTTTATCCCTCACACTGCTTAGAGGAAGTTACTTTGGTCTTCATGTCTCCAGATTCCTCTTTTCCGTTTTTGCTATTTGTTAGCAGAGCACATGAGAGTGACCATCTGCCTCCAGGCTGTTTTTGCCATTTGAAGATTCAGTTGGCAGTTCACTGAGGCCTGTCTCTGCCCAGGGAGGACTGTACCCAATTAAATTATACCTTGCAATGCTGTCCAGTCGTCCTGCTCCACCATAACTCCATGGCTGTGGAAGGAAAAGACCATCTTATCATAATGAGGAATCTCAGTCAGTGTTGACCTTGAGCAAAGGGGAAAAGCAGACCCAGGACAGTATTTCACAGCAGGTTAGAGGGAGGTGTTGCCGCCATCAACCAACAGAACAGGAGCCACCACTTCAGAGTTTCAGAGAAAGTGAAGCACAGGGTCTATTCATGAATCCTGACAAACAAACTGCAAAAATCTACATTCTCAAGAAATCAATGGAAAATATCTTGGTTTGTTAACTTCTGATGAAAGATCACCTCCCTCTCACCTTTGGTTGGGTTTGTGCTATCCCGGGGGAAAAAATGAGAATGAATGAGGACTTCATGACAGAAATTCAAGCCGCCATGTGTGAGCACTTTTGCCAGTGAGATGCCTGATGCCAGGCTTGAAACAAATCCCCAGGGCTGACACCCCAATTGCCCTGTGACTCCACTTTGGTCCCCAATAAACAAGATGTGAGGGGCGCATGAAGCAAGCTGTCTCTGATGCTTCCCACAATCCATCATGTGTACCTCACAGCTAGACAATCAGAATGTCTTCTTGCAAGGAACAGAGACTAGAAATTACTCAGATGGATGCTTCTTCCTAGTCTCCTGTGAACACACCACACACACACATGCACACCTTTGTAGAACAAGCTCGTTTGCTCAGCGTGTTTTCAAAAGTTGTGTCACTATGTCATGAAAGAAACATCTCTGGAAAGCATCTAGGCATTGGGAATGAAAA
Organism: Myocastor coypus; assembly: GCA_004027025.1. Taxonomy (NCBI): domain Eukaryota; kingdom Metazoa; phylum Chordata; class Mammalia; order Rodentia; family Myocastoridae; genus Myocastor; species Myocastor coypus. The sequence goes on from PVJA010051621.1 coordinate 1,519, forward strand.
TACTTAAGACTGGGATTCTAATTTTAAATAATCCTCCAACATAAACTAACTCCCTGCAAAAGGAGCTGTTCTGATGGGAAACGGGCAACACCCTGCATGCCCTGCTTTTTAGGGCAGCTGTAGGCTCAGAAGTAAAATGAGCTTTTGAAGTGATTCTAAATCAAACCCTAACTCTGTAAGCAACTCGGCAAGTGGGCCTTACTGCCCTCAACTATAAGAGACGTTAATAAACCTTCATAGGAAGGCCAGCCAAATAGCTCAGGGGATTAAAGTGCCTGCAAGCAGGCACAGGGGCTGGGGGGGATTCAATCCCCAAGCCTGTCTTGCTGGACCCACACCCAGGGTGTGTTGAGACAGCAATTGAGACTGGGCGTGGTGATGTACACCTGTAATTCCAGCACTTGACAGTCTGAAAACAGGAGGATCACTACAAGTTCAATCTAGTAGTGAGACCCTGAACACCCTGTAGACTCTTCCTTTAAATAAATAAATAAATAAATAAATAAATAAATAAATAAATAAATAAATAAATAATCCTCATAGACTAGGGTCATTCTGAGAGTTAGAAAAACACAATTCTCCTTCAGTGTCTGTGGGAAGATGGCTCTGCAGCCCCTTGGGTTGAGGTTCCAAGAGGCTCAAATTCCTTGCATAAAACAGCACTGTGTATGCATGTAGTCCACATACCCCTCCCATGTAATTTAAATCATCTCTGGATTACTACATACCCAACACAGTGCAAGTACTGTGTAATTAGTTATACTGTCTGCATTGTTCAGGAAATAATATCAAGGAAACAATCTGCATATGTTAAGTACTGACGCACTTTGTAAATGCTTTTTGATCTACAGCTGGCTGCATCCATGGGCGCAGCACTGCCGATACAGAGCCGATTGCACACTCGTCTCAGAGCGGGACACCGCCGCTGCTGAGTCACTGGCTTCTCTCTCACTGCCTCCACTCTCCACCCAACCAGAAATTCCAAAAGGAGAAGAGTGGCCCAGCAGGTGCGATGCATGTGTAAAGTCTTCTTGATTTTAATTACTAGAAGATGATCGCACTACACCGAGGCAAGCTGATCTGTGTACAAACATCAGAGCCACTATTCATTCCAACACAGTTTTATAGACGTCTCTTTATACAAACCTGGCATCTGGCATACCTGGAGAAAATGCAGAGGAACAAGGGGAGCACAGAGTTTAGATTAGGGTGCATGAGAAACATCATCCATACTTGAAGAACAGTGTCACTCCTACAAGGTTCCTTCCTTTTATATTTATTTATTTTCTCTTCTTTTATTATTTTTTTTATGGCTGGCTCAGCCTGCCCTGCGGGGATGGGGGTGGGGGGGGTGCTGGCACAGCATGTGGTACCGGGGATCGAACCATGGTCACTGCAGTTGTCTAAGCTTTCCTAAGCAGGCACTTTAAACCACTGAACCATCTTGCCAGCCCTTCTTTTATTAATTTTAATGAGAAAGAAATAGCCATGACACAGTTTTATGACAGGTTAGTAGAATGGATACAATAATTGATACATTGCATATTGTTGTCTTCATAGTAGTTGCTCAGAGTACAAGATGCAGACATGATATTCTGTCTAAGCACTATCAGTACAAACCTTTCTTTCCATTGAACTAAGAGGAAGTAGCTATACATATAGCCCAATAATCCATAATAGTTATCAGTACAACTGGCATTATCAGAGGCTGCTGACTGGAGCCTTTTACAGCTCAGCATATTAATAAGGCTTTGCTTTTTATACCTCATAGCTAGACTTTTCTGCTGGGTGGTTAAGACCAAGATCAAGAAAGCAATACCTACATAACAAAACATGTAACTTTTGTATCTGACAAGGTCAGTCAGGTCCCCTCATCCATCTTATCCCACCTTTTGATGTTTAGTATACCATGCCCCTTCCTGTTGGATTGAGGAGAGGTCTTGCTTTCTGGCAGAAGATTTTTGTTGCAATGCACACTGCATTGGTCCAAGAGGCATTTGTGTCAGAGTGAGACGCAACAACATACCGCTGCAAAATTGGCACAGAATCCTGTTTGCCAAACATGACCACCTGTACCCAAATTGTGATCTGTATCACTAGAATGAGGCTCCCTCCTGGGCTCCGGAGGGAGAATCTAGTTGAAATAACTCCCTCAACAATGCAGCTGCTCACTCCCGCTGCAGAAATCCACAAAAGCAAGTGGTTCGGGAAAGCATCATTAGGAGTTATTGAATGAAAGCTCTTGTTTCTAGCAAAGCTTTAAACCACAGTGGCTGCTATCTCTTTTCAAAGCCCTATGTTTCTGACTAAAAACTCAGTGAATAAATGTAATTTTGATTATAATTTCCTGTTAAAAAAATACATACAACTTTGTATATTCCTCATGAACAGCCACAGAGGATTTATCCATGGTCCACAAGGGCCCCAATCTCCGTCTCATAGACTCAGTGCTAATTGAAACATCAACTATCTACTCTTTAATAATGATCTCCCATAAATAGTTCCTGGGCTGAGTCAGATTTATAGCGCGCCTCCTTCCAAGGAGGCAAAGAAACAAATGCATGCTGTTCTCATATGCCAAAGGCAATTTCTTTGGCTCTGAGATTGTTCCCGAACCGACGAATGCCACCCTTGTGCCACCCCCACCCCCCTCACCCACCTACTGCCATTCCAATTCTGTCAGCTTTGGCACCAGTGGGTGAGCTACCGCATCCAAAAGAGGAAGAAGAAGGATCAGAACTTTAAAACCCTTTCTAGTTTGGGCACCCCTGCAATGGGAGCAGCACCCTGAGAATGTCAGAGTTCCTCTTCACAGAAATAGAGTCATCTTGATGGCAGGGCCAGGGATCCATTATGAGACCCATAACCATGGCCAGGTGGGCACAAGGTCTAACAGCAGCTGGCACCACCTGCGCTCCCACCCATAACATGCAGGGTTTCCCACGCAGACCATGTGTACCCCAAGGGCATATTTCCAAGACAGAGAACAGGTTCAGACTCACATGATGATGCTGAACACCCAACCACAATCTCGCACTCACGAGAACAAGAGCCAAAGAGTATAAATAGCCTACATTTTACTCTGTGGGATCGCAAGGAAAAACTGAAGCTGAAAAGGCAAAAACTAAGTGTATGATGGGGAAAAACGGGTGAGATCTCAGCAGTAGACCAGCATCAGGACCAACATCTTACAGATAACAGAGTTGATTACATAAGAAAAAGTATTGCAAGATAAAGGACTGAGAAATCTAAGGCTGCTTCATTACGATCAAAATAACTAATGCAAGGGAGTTCTGGTAGGAAATGAGTTTAAATTGCAAAGCTGTGAAAACATCCATTTGTGGGCTTCTAGCTCATAAAATATAATTTCTTTTCTTGTGGGTAGAGCTGGCTCATGTAATGGAAAGGTTTACTTTGGTCAGGCTTTTGTGCATGTGGATGGAAGCCACCACTTACTTCCCCATTTTCCTTAGGAAATCTTGACTCCAAAGAAGAAACCAGTGCAGAAACTTAAATCCAACATAAGAAGCTATCTATTTAAAATGGAAACTGGTTATTTAACTAAATCACACATACAGAAACAGTGGGTTTTGCTGTATGTTGTCGCTGTACTGTAACCTGATTTAGGATCATGCCTCCTTGGCACCAGGGTTTTTCCTGAGATGCTGTCCTTGAGGTGCCCAAGGACATGCAGGTGGCTCTGGACTCTGAGCAGGAAATTGAAGTCCTCACCTCCCTCCTGTACTACTGGGAGAAAAGAATCCAAAGGGTGTCACAGACCCCACAAAGCCCAACCTAGAGAGGCTATCATTTCTCAGCATGGTAAATTTTGAGCTCAAATAATCCAGATTTGGAGTAATGTGCTGGCAAGAATTTCATCGTATTTTCAGGGACTCAGAGGTCAACTAACACGGTGAAATCTCTGCCAGAGCAAAATGAGTTTCTTACTGGGAAGAAGTAATCCAGAGGTTTTATAAAAATGCCTGGAAACAGGGCAAACCACTGGGATCCGGACTGTGAAACATGTAGAGGCTTGAATGATCCCCTGGCAGAGAGGAGACAGAGCCAAGCCCGAGCAAGCAGGCAAGGAGGCTGCAGGTGGTGTGAGGGTCTAGGAGTCCAAATATACGCAGAACACTGCCCAGTGCCAGCCTAGGGCTTTGCTTACCTTGTCCTCAGTGCTTATATTCTTTTTTTTTTTCTTGTTTCAGAACTTTTGTTTGTTTGTTTGTTTGTTTGTTTATTCTTATGGCCGGCTCAGCCTGCCCTGAGGTCAGGGCTGGCGCAGCATGTGGTGCTGGGGATCAAACTGCGGTCCCTGCAGCTGCCTAAGCTTTCCCTAAGCAGGCACTTTAGACCACTGAGTCATCCTGCCGGGCCCCATCAGTGCATATATTCTTATGAATTATGTTTCACAGTGGCTACCCTGAAGAAAACCAGGAAGAAGCACAATTGAGACCTCTGACAGGGGTCACCAACCAGGAAGGAACAGGCACCCCATATGGCCTCTCTAAAGCCTGGATGTCAAGCGACAAGATGACAGGATGAAAGTAGAGAAACCTAAACGTCTCTTGGGAACTATTCCAGGGGGATCCTGGGAATTCCTCAAAGCCACCGAAAGATGTTTCAGGAAAATTTGATTTCTAGCAATTTGGCTAGTGGCAATCCTTGAGATAATTTAGGATCAAAAATGAAAGCATAATCCTGTCTTTTTCTCTAAAGCTGGTAAAGCCTTCAATACTTGAAGTTACTATTACCACTAGCCTTTGTTATTAAAAATATTAGTGTTGAGGCCGGGGAGATGGCTCAGTGGTCTAAAGTGCCTGCTTAGGCAAGCTTAGACAAATGCAGGGACCACGGTTTTATCCCTGGCACGACGTGTTGCACCAATGCCACCCCCAAGGATAGGCTGAGCCAGACATTAAAAAAAAAAAAAAAAAAAAAAAGACTTACCTCCTCAGGATCTCTTCTTCCTAAGCATACAAATGTCTCACACATAAGCCCTGTACTAGTGTGTGTGTGCTTAACTATATACCATGCACTATGTCTAGATTTCTAATGTGGAACTTCAAGGTCAAGGCACTGAGCACTAGTGTACACTGTCAAGATTTCTTCCACTTTGCTATGAAGACATTTAGGGTCACGTTTTGAGCTAGGATGTCGCCTTCACAGAAGGAACATATCCTAGGCCTCTGGCACCAGCCCACCTTCCACACATCACTCAGCCTCTGCACGAGCGACCAATACACTTCTACCATGGAACAGCAATCGGATCCCAGAGTTTATTTGTTGTGATAATATGCCATAGCTAGCTTGTTCTGGAAAATGCAAACACATCATACAGACAAAGAAATAAAGTTTACACAGCCATTTGCCTGAGGTCACATAGTCTAGTAACTATGGGTGCAAAAAGATTGAAATTCAGGCTACGTCCCTAAGACTGCTGCCTACAACAACATCCCTTATTACCACCATCACCACGGGACATCAGGACTGCGTCTAAGTGTTGAGCCCACAAATGAGTTCCATCAATGATAAACCAAGGCCTCAAAGGGAAGGATTATAGATTCCCTTGTCACCAAGCTGACATACAAATAAAATACTGCACTTAAATTTTACACATAAAGAATATCATTGAAAGTTGAAAGTGTCATCGTGACTATGTAATGTTCAGATGAATATACAGTCATGGGTCACATGACAATATGAAGCTCCCACTACCCATAAAGGAGAAGACTCGAAATACACAAAATACTCATCTACCCATCTATAAATGTATATTATGTGTCTACTCCCTTTGTTATGGTTTGTGTCTGGTTGTCCCGCCAAAGCCTCATGTAATCATGGGGCAGGGACTTCTATAGATTGAAACTTGACTCACGAGTCACTGGGATTATGTGTTTTATGTACTGCTGAGATTATCAGTCTGAGTACTGCTGGGAATTATAGGTGTGGCCTGAGGCGGATAGGCTAAGGCAGGGACCCGGATGTAATTTAAAGAGAGACAGACAGACAGACTGGCACTGTTGCTCTCAGCTCCCCTGGTTGGTCGGTTGCCTCTGTCGCGATTGTTGCTGCTCCGCCGCCATGAACTGCTGCTCCCTGCCACGTGCCTCTCTGCCTTGGAGCCAGCCCAGTATGGACTGAAACCTCCAGTAACCGTGAGCTAATAAACCTCTCCTTCCTTCATTTTGAGTGGTGTTGGGTATTTGTCCCAGCAGTGAGAAAAAAGTAACTAAAACAACCTGGTAAGCACTTTTGAGTATTAGGCATAAAATAGACACAATTTCTGTCCTCAACGTCTTATGTCCTCATGTTATCACTTGGGAAAGAAGCCAGAGAGAACTTTAAATTTCTTCTCTATGTCTGATGCTTTATATGTTATGAGAAATGCCTCTTAAACACACTCCTCCCAGGCTTATCTCATCCAACAAATCCCGATATTGCTATTTTAACATCTTTAGAAAAATATTAGTCATGATGAACAAAGAGTGTGTGGAAAGACACCTGGTAATGGCAGAAATTTACAAATGAATTATTATTCATCTTTTTATAATCTATAAGTCACTGGTTTCTTCTTCCAATAAAACTACCTACGAAATAATGATGAAAACTGAGTTGGATGACAGGGTAATTTAGTATCAAGCCTTGTAAACAATAACAGCAAGCAATGATTATGTTTTCTGAACCAAATGCAGATGTGCAGTCCGTGGCTCCCAGATTATTTATGGCGAGAACAGAATACACTATTTGCAATTGGAATGAATGGCTGTTACACTCACACATGGATCACACCGACACAACAAACAGCAAATATTTAAAAATTTAATCCCCTTTTTCTTTCGAGTTTGAGCCATTCTGTTATCAATATACTGGTAAAACCAGATTCTTCATTTTGCTTAAGATGAACTCAAGCAGTTCTCTACCATCTGCTTTTCCAAAAACATAAACCAGCTGCTACTTCTGTTTCCAAAACCCGAAAAAGGAAGGCCCCAGGAGCAGAACGCAAAAAGTGAGGAGCTCTCAGCTCTTGGCTGTCCTGGCAGCCATCGCTGCCATTCGGGCCACACTGGTGACCAGGTCCCCTGTAAGCTCCCCAGGAAAACTGCCAGGGACCTCAGGCCACAGGAGCCAGTGAGTGGCCCCTTCCCAAGCAGCTTCTAGAGAATCCTTCTTTCTTTCTTCATCCCTGTCTCACTCAAACTTCATTTTGACTGCTGTAGAAATTCTGGCTGTTTTTACAACTTTGGCCAAAGACCACCATCGGTGGTAGGGACACAACGTGGAGATGGAGGGAGTAGCAAGACACGGACAATGCGAAGCTTTATAGCCTGCATGCTGGGGCCTAAGGGGATGTTAAAGCTCAATCTAAATTTATAGCTTTGCAGATGAGGACGCAGGCCCTTGAGTTTAGGCAAATTCTACTTCAGCTGCTCAGATCTGTAAGAGCTGAGCCTGGATCTTCCCAGCTGTGTTCACTCCTGGAACCAGGCCCACTAATAACATGGCTACACATAGAATTTAACATGCAGTGAATAAATACCATCCTAGAAGGGCTGCCAGGGCACCTTACGTCCTGATTTCAGACATTGGTAGGGATGGCACTGCACCTTGGGTTACTGCAGGAGTTAAAGGCAACTTAAGAATGACATTCCTGGGGCCCGGCAGGATGGCTCAGTAGTCTTAAGCGCCTGCTTAGGAAAGCTTGGGCGGCTGCAGGGACCGCGGTTCGATCCCCGGCACCACATGCTGTGCCAGCCCTGCCCTCAAGGCAGGCTGAGCCGGCCATAAAAATAAATAAACAAAAAGTTCTGAAACAAGAAAAAAATAATAAATGGTTTAAAAAAAATGACATTCCTTACCATCACCAATGGGCCGTTGTTCCTTCTACCCACTTTTATCCACCTCCCTCCAAAAATCAAAACAAAAATAAAGCAACCCTACTGCGGACATTCTAGGCATCAGTCAGGACCTGAGTCCAGCAGAATGCCCACCCAGCATCGCCACATCTATCTACCCCTATCAACAGTGCAACAAGACAGTGGAGAGAAGGCTGATTCCTATGTGACTCTGTCCACATTTTATCTTCACATCTGGGACCTGGGGGAGCACAGGGAATCAAGGGAGGATTGGTGTGCTAACAAAGGTATGTGATGGCTGAGAAAGATTTCGTGCTAACAATTCCATTTGAAGAAGATTTCCTCCACAGCCACAAAGAAGCTGCTTGAGAGTTAGAAAAATTACGTGGAATTTAGTGAAGGCCAGAAATTCAGAAGTCCTTGTGTTCAGAGATAACGTTATACAACTCACTAGATCTCTTTTTTTCTCTTGTTTCAGAACTTTTGTTTGTTTGTTTGTTTGTTTATTTTTATGGCCAGCTCAGCCTGCCCTGAGGGCAGGGCTGGCGCAGCATATGGTGCCAGGGATTGAACCGCAGTCCCTGCAGCCACCTAAGCTTTCCTAAGCAGGCGCTTTAGACCACTGAGCCATCCTGCCGGGCCCACTAACTCACTAGATCTCTTGACCCAAGTTTCTTTCAGCTGTAAAATGACCAGGGTGTTAGCAGATGATCTGTAAAAAGTCACTTCTAGTTCCCAGTAATTTTGTCTTAATCCTATTTTTATACCTATATAAGGCCTGGAAAAAAAGCATCTTTTAATCTGTTCCAAAGTGCCACTTGCATACCAAGTAACTTACTAAAGTTTATCTGTCCCTTCTTTGGAAAAAAAGAAAAGCCTCTTCCTATTAGAGAAGCAAAGATTTACTTCAGTGGACAATGGGAAGTGATGGATACAGATCATCTTCTGTTAGAAAGATTCACCTCTATAGTTTCTTCATTTCCAGCTTAAAGTTTCAGCTTACTGGTGCAGGTACTAGACATCGTGTTATCTCCTGTGAATTCCGTAATTTCCTGTAACCATTATCGAGTACCCTTCTCATTTTAGTGGATAGCCGGTGGGCAAGTGATCCTTTGCAATAGGATTACATTCCATCTGCCACAGTATCTCTTATAGCACCTGCAAGGCCATTTTGCATTGGGTGGTGCCTAGTAAGTATCCGATGAGCATCTTTTGATGTATTTGTATCCTTACAGGCTTCTATGGAAGTTTTATGTGCATCTGTCTTGCTTTTCTGATTAGTTTAGAATCTCCTGAGTTCATATAAATGATTCTTTCCTTCATTAAAGATATCCTATTCTGCATTGTTTTAGCTATTTTGAAAGTAGCATAAGGAAAAATGTGAGTTAAAACTCAGAAACTAAAAAAAAAAAACAACGAAAATCAACAACAACAAAAAAAAAACCCAACAAACCTATGTCTGGTAAGGTTCAAAGAGCTAAATATAAACCAGAAAAGTTGATATCACCATTAGTTAACTCTACAGTTGTGACACAAAGACAACCATACACAGTGAGCAAATCGCTAAGCCAGTCTGCATTCCTGTAACACTTTATTTGCAAAAACAGACAGTGGAATGGATTTGCCATATGGTCTATGGTTTTCCAAACTCTGTACTAAACCTTGAAACAAAAACGCAAGCATAAGAACAGTTTCTTAGCATTTTGCCAGTGATAATGAGGAAAGTGCAGAGACTCAAGGAGCAAATTTATTTTCTTTTTTTACAGATTTTTATTTATTTATTTATTTTTATTTTTTTCTTGTTTCAGAACTTTTGTTTGTTTATTCACTCATTTTTATGGCCGGCTCAGCTTGCCTCCAGGGCAGGTCTGGCACAGCATGTGGTGCCGGGGATCGAACTGAGGTCCCTGCAGCCACCCTAGCTTTCCCAAGCAGGTGCTTTAGACCACTGAGCCATCCCACTGGGCCCCTCAAGGAGCAAATTTAAAATATATATATATATATATATATGGATATATATATATATATATATATATATATATATATATATATATATACAAGGGGAAAAGCCAAAGCAGCCTTGTTGGGCTTATATCTAGTTGCCAGCCATTCGTATCACTGTGTTTGCATGTATGGCTGTGCGAATCCTGCTGCAGTGGACGTCAGAAAAAAACCTGGGCTAGTTTCAAAGTTTATCCCCCCAAAGAAAGTCCTTCTAGATTGTTGGCAGAAGGATTTCCCTCTGTATGATAACATCTGGGAGGAATGAAAAGGAAGAGATGGCAAATAACGATACAAGACTGTCACTGGGGAAATCCTGTGGCTCAGGAATAACTAAGTTAGCATCAAAACAAGGAGCGGAGCAGCAGTCCCACAGTCCCCAAGACGGCGTCAGGCTCTGAGACCACACATTTTTGTCTATAAACAGGGAAATGGATGACTGAATACTCATAAATATTCCTATTTTTGGTGATAACTTTAAAGGTAAGGGGGTCCTTACTCACCTGCCCTCAGAGGAATCTGGCACTGGCACTGTGCCCCTCCTGTGGGTCCTGCAGCTTGTGTGGAAAAGATCCAAGCACGCCCTACTCATTCTTCCTAAACAGCCAGAAGCACTCAGCACACACACACACAGACACATGCATGTATCTTGTGTATGCAACACGCACATACATAACACCGCCTGGAAGCTGGCTGCTCTGGGCTCCAGAGAGCCACGTCCCCTCCTCCTCACGACGGCTCTAAATAATAAAGCACGTTCAACTTGAGTGGTCTGACTAGTGAGAATAAGAGAAAGGAAGGGGCAGGTAGCCCTGCCAAGAGATAACAAAGGTTGCAAACAGATCCCCAGGAACCTGGAGGCAGCTAAATGGCACCAGGATACTCAGAGACACAGACATTCTCTGGCGCTAGACTCTGTCCCGGAAAGTGGATTAGCTGGGCAGATGGTATTTGTTTCCAAGCAGAAGCCCTGAGAGAGTCAGCCAGGGCCTCCGCAGAGTCAGAAACCTCGCCCAGTGTCCAAGACCTTCCAGGACAATGCCATTCTGTCCCCCGAGGAATGAACTGCATAGAGCTCCTAGAGACACCTACATTCTTCACTGCCAAAGGCTCAGAAAAGGAGCAGTCAGTGGAAACTGGGTTGCAAAGGCTGAGCCTGTTCTCTTCTGCCAAGGCAGGAGATACTTAATGAATCTGCTTCCCCTTTTCTTTGACTGAGATTCAATTACTTTCTCTCTGTCGTCAGACCGAAAGTCCGAAGTGGACAGAGGACCTGGCCAGATACTGTTATACTGACACTACTACAGGGTGACTATAAAACACAGAAGTCCCCGCAGTCACTGGACCATGAACAATGCACTTCGAGGAACTCGGAAAACCAGGACAGGGTC
>PVJA010051623.1:0-12758 GCA_004027025.1 Myocastor coypus
AAAAAAAAAAAAAAAAAAAAAAGAAAAGAATCCCTGGGAAGGGTATCGTATACTTAAATACCATGTACAAGGTCATGCTGTGTTTACATTGTGTTTGCATCTTATGTACTGTGCTGCAGGCAAATAAAAGTCAATACCAGTTTCTCAGCGATTGAATTTGAAAAAAGGGTTGAAGATCTTAAGTGGTCATATAATATGTTGAACCCAAAACTCCTTCCCCTTAAAGTCACAATGACAAAGTTGCTGCAGCAAGATTGCAGCCCCTGAAGATAGTTCAGTCTTTTTTTTTTTTTGTCTTTTTGAGACAGGCTCTCGCTATGCAGTTCAGGCTGGCCTCGAGCTCACTTTTGTAGCCCAGGCTGGTCTCGAACTCACATCGATCCTCCTGCCTCAGCCTCCCAAGTGCTGGGATTACAGGCGTGTGCCACCATGCCTGGCTAGCTCAGTCTTGATTCCTAAAATCCTGTCAATATTTTTTTACAAAGTATGAGCTTTGAATATGGGATTAAAGTTAACATTTGAGATTGAGATTGTCTCAGTTGCTTTTCTCATCACACAGACAGAATACCTGACACGCAAAGCTAAAGGAGGACAGGTTTCTTTAGCTTTCATTGGTAGAGCTTTCAGTGCATAATTGACTGGCTTCATGGTAGGGTGGCACATGGCAGGGAGGCAACCATGGTGGAAGACAGCAAAAGTAACAACAGAGCAAGATAAACTTCTTTCTGTCCCTTCTACTATACCCAGTCTACCAGGATTAGGGCATTACCAATCTAATTAGTGAACTGATCCAACCATCATCCACCGTTAATCGCAGCATCCTTAATCCCAGCATTACACTACAAATTAATCATGTGCTCTAGACTTAGGTACCTCTGAAGAAAAACCCTGACTACATGAGGCTTTGTGAGGTCATTCAGACACAAACCATAACAGGAACACTATCTGGATTACTTGCGTTAGGCTCTGAATGTAGTCACAAGCATTCTTTGAAGGGGAAGGAAGCAGAGAGAGGATTAATTTGTAAAGATGTAAGAGAACTGTGATGAGCTAAGGAAAGCTTTCAAGCTACTCCAGTTAAAGACAAGAAAAGAGGCTAGTGAATACAACAGGTACAGGACTAGGAGCTGGATAAGCCAAAGGTACAGGTCCTCCCTGGGAGCGCTTCGAAGAGTACAGCCTTGCTGTACTGAAACCTTAGTTTCGGGTCAGTGAAGCGAATTTTGGATTGTGGCTGCAAGAACTGAAAAAGAATAAATCTGTGTTGCTTTATCTACGAGTCTGTGACAATCTGTGTATTAGTCATGGGAAACTAACACAAATATAAGGTCATGTCCCATCTGTGTACAATAAATAAGGTAAAAGGGATGCCTTGTAGACCTTTTCTTTTCCTTCTCAGCAACCAGATTAATGTACCAATTTACTCGGTGTTTTATGGCCATACTGGGAATGAACCATGACCTGCCATATGATAGGTCAGTCCTCTGCCATTGAGCTATACACCTGAGCACCTATTCAAAGTAAACTTAATAAAATGACAATCAGCAATGGCTCTGGCAAAATTTTTTTTCTTTAATTAGCAAGCATATTTTTAAAACTACTATTAAAATGAAATGACATTTTCTGTTATTTTTATTGATGCAAAAAATAAACACATAGACCAGCACAGTGCAACACAGCTATTATCCCTGCTTTTGGGGAGATGGAAGCAGGAGGACTGCAAGTTCAAGCCCAGCCTACGCAACTCACAATTGAACCAAACTCCATCTCAAAATAAAGAGTTAAAAAAAAAAAAAACAGAAAAATGCTAGAAATATAGCTCAGTGTAAAGATCTTGAGTTCACCCTGGCTTTCCACATAACATCGGAGCCTATATCTTTCAAATCTTTCTGTTAGTTTTTATAATGTAACCTATCCACTCATGATTTTAAGTTACACTTATTATATCTAAATTTATATCTAAATTGCAAATTGATTTATCTTTTTGTTTTATCTTTTGAGGCATGGTCTTCCTATGTCATTCAGGTTGGTCTGCAGGCATGTGTCCCTATGCCCATATTTATTTTATTCTTTATTTGTTTTTATTTTATAAGAGCTATCAGTTTAAGACATTTAGGTTAGTCTTCTCTTTGGACTTATGAAAGTCAACATCAGAGGCTCAACCCTTTTCCTTTCAAAGTTATCCTAAAGTTACTAGATTGAAAGTCATTCAAAGTTGCTGTGGCTTAGCTGAACAATGACCTTTTGGTTCCCCTTTACTTTCCCATGTTCCCTTTTCTTTAGATATGTTAGAATTCTGTCACTGACAAGGTCACCTTGAAAGGAGAAGAGATTGGATCTCAGAGTTTATGGTCCACAATCAATCACTTGGTTCTTTGGCTCTGGACCTGAAACAGACAGTGCACCATGCAGGGAGCACATGGCAGAGGAGGCCCATTGACCCCAGTGGAGTCAGTGCAAGCAGAAAGGTAAGGGGCTGGAGTACGGGTATCCTCAGTGCATGCCCAGTACCCTAACTCCTCTCTACTAACCTCTATCTCTTAAAGATTCCACCTCCTAATAGTGTCACAGACTAGGGACCAAACTAATACAGAGGCATTTGTGGAGTATCAGGATCCACACTGTGGCACCCTATACCTTTCCCTTTCAGTAATGGAATATATCTTGATGCTTATGAAATTTTGCAGTGTTCCCAATACAAGCACACTCATACACCTTCGTTGCATTATATAATTTGATAAATCACAATCTTTCACTTGTGTGAGTGAAAAATTGGTGAGTTGGGCATGATGGAACACATTGGTAATCCCAGCACTCTGCAGGCTGAGGAGTGTCTAAGGCCATTTTGAACTAGGTAGTTGTTATGGTTTGTTTATAGGTGTCCTCCCAAAGCCTCACGCAGTCATGGGAGGCTTCTGGAATTTTTTTTTATTATTATAAAGTATAACATTCAATTTATTATTTTTCTCAAAGTTTTCTTCAGTCCATTCGGACCCAGCTCCTTACATAGGCTTTGCTGGAGGTTGTGGGGCAGCACCAGCAGGTCTAAATCGGTGTGGAGGTGTTCAGTCCTTGCGGGCTTCACGAGATCAATTTCTAACCACTTTGCTTTGAATGGCACAACTGACACAGTAACGCAGCTTCACATACAGCTTAGGAAGCACATAACCGTCGAAGACACTCGCTTCGGAAATGTCCCTGATGGCAGTGGCCTCCACTATGTTCCGAATGACAAACTTCTTAATGGCCTCATCCTTGGGTATGCACCAGTGCTGTTCTCCCCTGGGACAAGTGATTTGCATTTCAATATAAGGAAAGAAGAAAAGTTAGCTGCTTGAGCTGCTGCTAGCTCCCTTTCTGAGCTCTTGCTCTTACCAGCCACCATGAAAGGTTGTTTTCTGCCCTGTGCCTCTCTGACTTGGAGCCAGCAGCATTTGGACTGAAATCTCCACTAACTGTGAGCTAAATAAACCTTTCCTTCCCTCATTTTGAGCATCGGGTATTTGTCCCAGCAACAAGAGTAACTAAGATGACAGTGAATTGAAGGAAACCAGAAGTGCCTAGGGAGAACTTGTCTCAGGAACAAGCCAGGCATGGTGTCACACGCCTGTAACTTCACTACTCAGAAGGCTGAGGCACGGTGATCACAGTGCATTCAAGTCTAATCTGAGCTACAAAATAAGTTCAAAGCTAGCCTGAAATGTATAGTGTATCCGAAACAGGCCATTGAAAAAAGTTTGAATTTTAATAGTCCTCAATACATGAAGTTTCAGATAAGATGATAATGGTTCTTACATTATCATTAGCACAATATATTTTTAAGAAATAAGGGCCTGGCAGGATGGCTCAGTGGTCTAAAACGCCTGCTTAGGAAAGCTTGGGCGGCTGCAGGGACCACGGTTCAGTCCCGGCACCACATACTGCACCAGCCCTGCCCTCAAGGCAGTCTGAGCCAGCCATAAAAATAAATAAACAAACAAAAAGAAGTTCTGAAACAAGAAAAAATTTTTTAAAAAAGAAGCAGTTTACTACTCATAGATGGCATTTATTTATTTATTTATCTATTTATTTATTTATTTATTTATTTATTTATTTATTTATTTATTTTTAATTGTTTTTTATTATGGCTGGCTCAGCCTGCCCTGGAGGTGGGGCTGGTGCAGCATTAGGTGCTGGAGACTGAACTTCAGTCTCTGCAGTTGCCTAAGCAGGTGCTTTAGATTGTTGAGCTATCTCACCAGCCCTCATATATGGTATTGATAGATGTCAGAAAGATAAACTTCAGTGGCTCATTAGAATGCATACTCAGCATACATGAGGTACTGAATTCAGTACTCAGTATCACACACACACACACACACACACACACACACACACACACAAATGTGTTACATCTAATTCTGAAAACATGACTATTTTATAACTTTCACCAGGAAGGCTTTCTAGTTCCCAAGTTCCTCCAGTGGGAGTGGCTCTTTCTTTAAAATTCATGTTACCTATCTTTGCCCCAGGGAGCAGTGTGTAGAGGGTAGGAGGTCAGGTTTTATTTATTTTTTTTTCTTTAATCTAATCTCTATGATTCTATTGTGGAAAAGACAGTAACACTTTCCTCCCCATACTTATATATGATAGGCACTTGGTGTTTGCTGAAATGAGCGTAGCTTCTGGAAGAGCACCTTTCAGGGAGGAGATGTATTTTTAATAAGAGGCACTTTCTCAGGGGCTACTCAGCAAATGTCAGGCCTTTTAAACTGCTGCCTACAAAAATCTGACACTGGCAACATTAACCTTTAGAGGCCATATTAGCATTTACTTGAAGGCTGTGTTTTGCAGCAAGTAACAGGCTACCTCTAAAGTCTAATTACTTAGACTCTCATAACACAGGTTTAATAAAAATGTAAAATAGATTGATAAATTATCAGAAACCATAAACTCCCAGTTTAATAGTCTATAGCAAAGAACATATTCTCCAGTTAATTTTCTGCTTCCCCAAATGATCTGTGTTCACTTAATCATCCCTGCCATCTAGTCAAAGTCCTTATAGCATTCAGATAGGAATATCTTCCATTTGCCCAAATCCTCAGCTTCCCTCTGGGCTTCAGGTTTCATCGCATGAGCACATGAAACCTTACTTTAAAAATGGCATGTTCATTGAGTGATTTACCCTGCTTGAAAAAAGGTGAAAAAGTAGGAAGCTTTGAATCTGAAGCATGTTAGTCAAATGTGATCTGTGTCTCCTAAACTATCATCCATCCCCATCACTTAGTTAAGTGCTGGGGAGATTATAAAAAAGGGACAAGGCATTGGATTTTATGCAGCCCCATGGCACAGTCATGTTGTGAAACATTTAACAGCCTTGTAAAACAGAATACGGTTAAGTCTCAGAAAGAGACATGCAGTGAACAAGTGTTTCTGAGGATCTGGTGAAGGAGACAGCCGTCAGAGGAGGGTCTAAGGGAAGGCAGCCCCAGGCAGGGCTGTGCCATGTTGCTGCTACAAAACACCTGGCAGGTAGCCAGCTCTGGAGATCTCGGAGCAGCCATGGTGGCACAGACTCAGTCAGAAAAGGAAGCAAAAACACAGAGAGAAAAGAGAAGAAAAGGAGGCTTGAAGGCATTAGAGACAAAAGCTCATAGTCCTTCACTCTCAATTTTTTTTTTAACTCGGTACAAAACTATAAGATAAATTACTGTGACTTGTGTTGTAATTCATTATCTTTTTTTATTTATTTGCTGCTTGAGGAACTTTAGATAGGTTGTAACAATTTTATGCAATAAAATAGAAAACTATAATTAAAAAGTAGAGTCTATAATTTTATAGGACAACAGGAATAAAAGGAAATTTAAAACCAAGGAGAAAATAATAGATGCTTTAAGATTTTAATAAATTATGTTTTGAGCCATAGAATTAACTCTGAGCCTCTTGGAAATTAAAGAAAGGACAGGAATTAATACATTTTAGCCATCACATTTATCTTAGTGTAAAATTCTTAAACTGAACATGTGTAACTTTCAATCATTTTTTAACAACTTCCACAAAGGTTCTATAATTGTGTCCAAAATGTTTCTATCTGGAGGGTTTTGTTTTGTTTGAGGTAAGTATCCATAATATCATCAGGTTCTTAACTAAGTTTTTGACCTACAATATTAAGAACTACTGGAAAGATGGTATTTATTTTACACGCCACATCATACACTTATGTCATCTAAGGCACAGAAATATTAAGTCCAAGATAAAAATTAAAAATCTCAAGGGCAGGACAGATAGCTCAGTGAACAGATAGCTCACAGGCTAAAGTGCCTGTCTAGGGTTCCATCCCTGGAGCACTGTCCAGACCCCATCACCAGGTAGGTCACACTGAGGCGACTGAGACTGAGCATGGTGGCACACGCCTGTAATTCCAGTGCTTGGGATGCTGAAAACAGGAGGATCACTACTGGTCCCATCTGTGTAGTGAGACTCTGTAGACCCTATACTAAATACATACATCTCAGAGCCAGATTTGGACTGTTTTTATTTATTTATTTATTACCCACAAAGTGTTTTCTAAAAGATGAAAATTCCAATGTATAAGTCTTAAAAAAAATAAAGGTCTGGCAATGTGAGATCTCAGTCCTGCAAAAGTGTCTACTAGAGCTCAGATGTGTTTACCTCTGGGGACACACAGTGGCCATGGGTTGATCCTATGCCCACTTCTCCCAATAACTTGAACATCCCAATTTGAAAATCCCAAATGATCCAAAAATCAATAACTTTTTCAGTACTGAAATGGTACCCTAAGTGTAAAATTCAACACCAGACCTCACATGATGAGTTGTAGGCAAAATGCAGATTAACTAAGAATGCATTAAATGACATTCATGCTGGTTACATAAGGTGTGTGAAAAGCAAATGAACATCACGTTCAGACTTATCTCCCTTCACTAGAACAGTTCACTATGCATATGGAAGCACTCCAAAATCTCGAAAAATCCACACTTGCATGTGCTTCTGGTCCCAAGCATTTCTCATAAGGGATACCCACACTATAGTTCCTGTCTCTTTGCTTTTTTCCTGTTTAACTGCTACAGACATTAGTGTTTGAGGATATTACTTGTCACAAGACTGATATCTAATCTAGTTTTGCTGCAACACAAATGCATTCTAGTGTCTTGGTGGTTTTCCAACTATCTGCCTGCTGAAATCTGCTATTATACATTCACTGTTATTTTTGTTTCCTTTGCCTCACAATCAGGTTAGATGAGACAGATCTGTACATAGTCTACAATGTGTCTTTTTTCACAAGTACATATGCTCATAAGCATTTTATATTTTATATATACTTGCATTAGTTAAGCAAATATAGTACTTCTTGGGCATATACTACATGCGAGGTACTTTCCTAGTTTGCAGTGAATATACACACATATGTATGTATTTTTGCCAGGAGAAGTGTTAGGATACATTTTTTTCACCATAAAAATGATGAAATAAAATACAGCAAAGTTTGTAATATTTTATAAAAAGTACCATGAAGTTTTTGACCTAAAATGTTAAGAAGTACTGAAAAGATGATATACATTGAAAATTTTCACCTAAATTTAATCATCAACTTCCCCAATCTAAGGTTCATTGAATTAGTATTATTTACTATTTATTAGCCTTAAGTGCCTAAGAAAGACAGCTTTGGAAGAATTGTGTTTGGTTTTGCTCCATTGTAGTTCAGCCAACACTAGTTGGTATGGCTCATTCTTCCCCTTCCCAATAGTGATGTGTTCTGATGTGTTGTTTCTCCCACCTGGAATCCATACTCTTCACAGAGCTCTTGACTTTCCATCATGAATTTATCCCTCCATATGGCACACCACACCATGGTTCCAAGATTCATGAGGTAGCTTTGATTATTTTTCTCTCATTTCCTCATCAATAGCTAACATAGTACTTTGGTAACTGTTGGTTTTATTCTCAAATATATCAGAAACCCACTCACTTGTTTCCATCTGCCTTGCTGTCCTTCTGCTCCAAGCTACCACGACCTCTCCCGGACCATTACAGCAATAATTTCCCCATTAATTGTCAAATTGCCAGTCTTGCAGTTTTGCAATTCCTTCTCCACAAAGTGGCCAGAGTGATTTGTAAAGTGCAAGCAGAGACTGTGATGCCATTGAATAAAAACATCTGTGGCTGCTTCTCCCATTTGAAGTAAAATTTCAACACTTTATTGGGTTTTTATGAGCTTTAGAATGTAATCCTACTTCTGCCTCTACTGTATTTTCTCCAGTCTCTGCTCTGCTCACTAAACAGTAGCTACGTTGACTTCTTGTAGAAATAGTAAGAAAGCTGAGTCTGTTCCTACTTCAGGGCCTCTGAATACTAGTTCCCTGCTACAGCAACATTCTTCCCTTAATTCTTAGCTCCTTGCTAGTTTTTAAATCTTCAAACAAGTTTCAGGTCCTCAGAGAGGGACTCCTTGGTCATTTTATCTAATGTGGTTGTCTGCCACACCCGTCATCTTGTATAATGTAGTGTTTACCATCTCTTTGATCATAATCTCCACTAAGGCAGAGGAACTGGTTTCTTTTTTTTTTTTTTTCTTTTTTTTTGCAGGACCAGGGTTCAAACTCATGACCTTGCACTTGCCAGGCAGGTACTTGTGCCACAGAGCTATCTCCCTGGTCCAGAACTGGTTTCTTATTTACCAGAACACCTAGCTTAGACACTTGTTTACCTAAGTGGGTACCTGGCCCATAGGTGGCCAAAAGTATCATTGAATGACTAAGTGAAAAAATAAATGAATAAAAATAATGCCTAACACACTTGGAACTGAAATACATTGACTCAGCTTTCTTGTTTGACACTTTTGTTTGATACACACAAAATGCTCACATGAAGTAGGTTTGTTGAGTTTGAGGGATGACTTCTTGTGCTTCCATGCATGATTGGGAGAAAAATGCAGCAGGTCTTTTGATACTGGAGGGTTCTAACTATGACCTAGCCACACAAAGAACCATGTGCTTACCTAGATCACATCATTGTAGCAGAAATAAGGGGTGGAAGTGTAACTCCATGCGAGATCACTTGCCCTGCATGGACGAGGTGCTGCACTTGATCAACAACACAAGCGGGGAAAAAAAAAAGAATATTTTTGACAGAAAAGAGATAAACAAATTCTTTTTTTTTTTTTTTTTTTTTTTTTTTTCCTAGCAGGGTTCATTGCTTACTTTAAAAAATATTTGCTGGCTTCAAGGAAAAAGAGATTCTGAATGATTACTAATGGGAAATCTTAAATTGCTTGAAAATATTTAAATCACCTTTCAGTATGGACAGGCAGCAATCAATTTTAATCATGCATATCTGTAATATTTGGTCAAATGAATAATATAATGCCTCAGTGATATGCAGGAAATCTGGAAGGCATGCTAATGTGGAACTGCATATGTCTGATATGGCAGAAAAGAACATTTTTTAAAGATAAGGCTCTACAGATCTGTGCATTTTACTGAAATAATAAATAAACTATTTCTCTTTAGAGGAGACAGTCAATTTTATTGAAAATAAAGAAGTGACTTATTTTAATAAGTATCAAAGTTAAGTTCATGCTTCAGGCACAAAAACAAAAAATACCAAGTCACGTAGGAAAATGAAATGCACCCTGCTGCAAAAGGAAGGAAGGCTCAGAAGAATCCCACAGAGACAAACAAGAAAATCCAAAAAGATTACCAAGAAAAAAAAATCATTGTAAGACACATGTATTGTTTTGTCCTTTAAAAAGTGATTTCTTGCTTCACAAATCTTGTCTGAGCCTGTCTGTAAATCTACATGGAATTACAACTTCTACTGAATGCAGAACAGAAGAATAAAACAACTTTCAGAGATCTACAAGTTATGAATAAAAAATCTCCATTGAATCCTAAATTCGTAGAAGTTACTATTAATACCACTAGCATTTGTGACATACATTATACGTAAGGACACTTTCAAAGACATTATCACATTTGGTTTTCAAAATGATCTTTGGAAAAATCAGAACAGGTTGAGCATTATTTTACTGAGAGAGGTTAGGACAGGCTCAAAGTCACTTAGTACTGAGCTCAAAATCCTTCCCCTTCCGCTTCACATCACTTTATTTGGGAACGAAGTCCCTTATTTTAACACAGTACACTGTTTTGCCTGCAAATGTCTTGAGAGACTTCACACAGTGGCTTGCATTTCCACTAAGACACAAATGAGAGATCAAGGATCCTATTCTGGGGAAGATTTTGAGAAACAGTGAGAGACTCTTCAGGAGTTCTCATGCAGGTCCAGAAATGGAAGATGCCCTTTGCAGCAGATTGCTGGAGGAAGTGGGAACCCTTCAAGAGTAACTTCATATTGTTAATATGGTAGTCAATGCAGCAGTACCTACAGTAGTACGTCAACCAAGGATACCTGATCTCAGTATGCTGGTGAATACAATGTTAAAAGGGTATGTTATATTCTTGAAATTTCTAATCTGTGTTAATGTTTTAAAATAATAAACTAAAGCACAGTCTAAATTTGCTAAGTGATATGTAAATTAAGATTATGAAAAGTGAATAGGTTAATGGGCTAAGAAGGGTGGGGACAGGGTCAAAGGCAAGAGATGTCATGACTTATAGCATCACTATGTGCCACCATAACCCAGAGAGATTTTTTTTGTTGTTGTTTCCACCAGTATGGAGAAATTAGAAGCACAAGGTTTCTTTTTTTTTTTTTTTTTTTTTCTATCACATGTCTCTCTGACCCAGCTAGGCATTAGGATAAATAGAGAACTGGCATTTGTCCTGAAGAATTAAGAAAAATTTTATTGTGTAGGAGAAGAGAGATCAACTAGGAGTGGTGGGCAGTAAGGTCAGAAACTGACCTGACAAAACCTAAAAGATCTGGAAGGGTTGGTGACAGGGATTCTAGAAATAGCAAACCTGCCATTTGCCTCCTCATGGAATATCTGAAGGGGTATAGATGTTCAAAGAAAAGAGGCCAAGACCTCAATTTTCACAAGCAGAGGAAAATTTTACCTATTTTAGATTAACAGCTGGAATGCTTGTTAAATAAAAACTACAGAAATTCATTGTTTTCGACCAGATTTCTATATTAGTTCCCAATAGATCAAAGCAGATCAAAAACCACAGTGGAAACCTTCAGGCTATAATTCCACATTCCCAAAGCAAAACTAAGTTATCTGCCTTGAGTCATCATAAATGATAATAGACAAACTTCTCATATATTTATTTTTATTTTTTTCTTGTTTCAGAACTTTTATTTGTTTATTTATTTATTTTTATGGCCGGCTCAGCCTGCCCTGAGGGCAGGGCTGGCGCAGCATGTGGTGCCAAGGATCAAACCGCGGTCCCTGCAGCCACCTAAGCTTTCCTAAGCAGGCGCTTTAGACCATTGAGCCATCCTGCCGGGCCCCAAAATTCTCATATTGACAAGGATCAGCTGGCATGATGATAAAGTTCTCTCTGTGTTCATCCTTACAAAAAATAACCTGGTGTCACTTAATCAGTTCTCATTTCTTTTTCTTTTTCTTGCTCTGGCCATGCAAAGAAAATATTTTTTTTCATTTTTTAATTTAATCCAATTTTGCTTTTAATTTTTTTTTTTTTTAAGTGAGTACAAGGCCTGTCAGACAGCTCTGCAGATTGAAGTGCCTGCTTAGACAGATGCAGAGGTTGGAGTTTCAATCCCTGCCCTGCTGTGCTAGCTGGCAACTGAGACTGGGCATGGTGGCACGTGCCTATAATCCCAGGGCGTGGGAGGCTGAAAGCAGGGGAATTACTACAAGTCCAATGTGCATACTGAGACCTTGTAGATACTGTACTAAATACATTTTAAAAATAACAAGAGTGCAAATAGAATTAAAAAAGAAAAAATTACAAGTGATACAAAATTTCACTTAAAAAAATAATACGAATTTCACAGTATTTGTTGTCATACCTAGTGTTGTCTTCTAACCAGTTATTCATACTACCAGGTACATTCATGTAAAATTGGAAGAAGAAAGAAAAATGAAATGTATAAAAAATTAAGGAGAGAAAAAGTACAAACAATTGAAAACTGGAGATGAAACAAACGAAAGCATGAGCTACTTTAGAGCGACCAGCAGAAATGCACAGTACAGTTGTCTAGAGCCTCCTGCGTACATGCACAGATAAATCTCTTTTCCTCATACCCTCTCTTTCCCTTTTAATAAGTTCATTCCAATTTCCCATATCTATTATAACCTTCAGATTCCAATTTTCTCTTTCAGTTTCTCACACTATGGAGACAATCCTATGTTTGCACATGTTGGTCTGATTTATTATTTTACTTAACAGTATAGTCTCTTGTTGCATCCATTTACCAGCAAAAGACTCAAATTTATCCTGTCTTATAGCTGATTAATACTCGATTGTGTAAAAATACCACCTCTTCTTTATCCATTCGTCAGCTGAAGGCATCTGAGTTGTTTCCAGGATTTAGCTAGGAAAAATTGTGCTGTCATAAACATGGATGCACATATACCACCATGGTATGAGGCTTTCACTTCTTCTGGAAAACTGCCCAGGAGGGGCTGGATTGAATGAGGTCTCTAACCCTAAGGAATTTTCACATTGATTTCCTTTCTTCTTCTTCTTCTTCTTCTTCTTCTTCTTCTTCTTCTTCTTCTTCTTCTTCTTCTTCTTCTTCT
The DNA here is from genome assembly GCA_004027025.1 of Myocastor coypus. Taxonomy (NCBI): domain Eukaryota; kingdom Metazoa; phylum Chordata; class Mammalia; order Rodentia; family Myocastoridae; genus Myocastor; species Myocastor coypus. Next base: position 12,671 of record PVJA010051623.1, read on the forward strand.
TCTTCTTCTTCTTCTTCTTCTTCTTCTTCTTCTTCTTCTTCTTCTTCTTCTTCTTCTTCTTCTTCTTCTTCTTCTTCTTCTTCTTCTT
>PVJA010051625.1:0-12753 GCA_004027025.1 Myocastor coypus
TCTGGTGCCCAGCACAGCAGAGAAACAGGCAGAAGAAAAAAGGGAGAGGGGCTTTATTTTCTTTGAGGACATGGAGAGAATGTGGAAAGGATAAGGAACTCTCTCCATTGGAACAAAGGGAGGCTGAGGCTTTTATGGACTTTTGCCGGGGGTGGGGTTTGGAGAGAATATTTAGATATACCTGAGGGAGCTGATTGGGGGTCTTCCCTGAGGCTGCAGGAAGGGTGAAAGCAAATTATGTCCTGGGCTAAGTTGGAGAAGAAAGGGAAGGTGTTCTTGGGAAGATGGGCTTTTGTTTTAAGGGCATCAGCAATATTAGACGGCCACCATGATGATTTCAGAAATTCATGCTAGGGCCAGAACCTATCAGAGAGCCCTTCCTGGTGTCAAAGAACTTCTAATCCATCTCTGGAACTAGAAGATCCATAACATCGGATCCCCATGTGAGCCCCACGAGGACACCGGAAGGTGTGACAATGTATGGAGCAGGCAGTGGTACGGCTTCTTGCAGCCCAGGCCCTTCAGGAAGCCATGTGGTGATTCCCACTGGAAGTGTGGCACTGTCCCTGTCCCTACCTGTGGATAAGCACTCTGAGGCCCCTGCAGGGCAGCACCCTTAGGTTTGCCCGGTGTTGCTTCTCTCCAGAGCCCTCATGTGTGCAAATGCCTGTTCCCTTTAGGTTAATATCAGCTGCCATCTTTGATCCTTTGAGACCACTGTTTCCCAAGGTACCCGGGAGAGCCCTGGATCTGAGGCCTCAAGGCAGCTACAGAGATGCTGGGCCTGGTTTACCTTTGGCTTCCATGCACTTCACTGGAACTGCTGAGTTTTGAGGTAGCCTGCGGGGAAGAATCACATCTTGGGAAGCTATGGAGGGTTGTGAGGTACGAGGGCAGAGAAAAAGGCTCCTGGAATCTCTCCCCGGAGTGTTTTTGGAAGGAACTTCCATTCTGCCCTTGCATGTCTAGGCAGCTGTGGAGGCTCCCATAGCGCCTCACCTTTACCTCAGTTCCCACCTCCTGCCACTGGCCTTTTTCACTTCCTCTGCCACCTACTTTTCAGTAAGAAGCCCTAACCTCTCCAGAACAAGTTCTCTCTGAGTCTGGGAGCAGGGCCTCGGGTGGGGGAGGTAGTCAGAGAGGAAGAGAGGACTGCTTTAGTGTTCTTCTTGAGGGCATTCCGGTCCCCACCTCTTGTGAAGGAGCTGAGAGTGCAGGTTTAAAAATATGAAATGAAATCTTGCTGGACTGATTTGGTTTTCTTTTGTACCCTCCCTACCTCCTGACTGGCTTGCTGCCACTGGTGCCACACTTGTCCCATGGGCACCAGTGAGCACCAGGAGCTCTGCTAGGCTCAGGGCTGGGAGTTCATGCTATAGTGAGGTCAACAGGGCAACAGCAAAACCTGGGCACTCTGAGGAAACACCCAAGTCCTTCTGAGACCTGCGTGCAGCGTCTTATTTGAAAACAGTGATGCGTGAAATTTTCTTCTTTCTGAAGGGAGTCCTGGCTGCCTGTACCCAGGAGGCGGGGCGGGCAGTCTGGGCCCCGGGAGTGGGCAAGGGCAGGGGTGGGGTGGTGCCACCTCTGTAGACTGCGGAGGACCTAGGGTGTCCCGCTGTCTGTCTGATGGGTCCTCAAATACAAGTCATCAGGAAGGAGAGTCCTTGAGGTGTAGGACTTTCTTCTTCTAGATCTCTCTGCCTGTAGCCCAGGCCAAGGTCTCTGGGTAGGTGGGCGGGGCCAGGGTGTGCTGGCTTCACCTCTGTGAAGGTTACTCCTGTAGAACTCCATTTACCAGTGGCCTTAGTTTGGACAATAAATATCCAGTACGATATTTTTTTTTCAGGTGCCTGATGCAGCAGACAAAACATGTCTTTGAGGACATGGAGACAATGTAGGGAAGATGAGGAATTTTTTTCCATCAAAGGGAGGCCGAGGCTTTTATGGCCTTCTTTCGGGGTGGAGTGTGAAGGGGATGCCTAGATACACCCGAGGAGCTGATTGGGGGCTTTGCCTGAGGCTCTGGGAAGGGTGGAAGGGAATTGTACTCTAGACTGAGTTGCCGAAGAAGGGGGAGGGGGTCTTGGAAAGACGGGCTTTTGTTTTAAGGGCTTCAGCCATGTTAGACAGCCACCATGATGCTTTAGCAATGTATAATGGGGCCAGAACCTATCACTCTACATACTATTTAACAATTAAAAAGGGACAATGTATTGATCAATGAAACCACTGGGCGGGTGCAGTTTCAGGATAGCTCAGGGGTTTAAAGCTTGCGCCAGCAATCCCAGTCAGGCACAGGGGTTGGTGGTTGGATCTACAGAGCCACCCATATGGCAGCCTGAGCCAGCCAAAAAAAAAAAAGAAAGAAAATAGAAAGAAAACAAACAAACAAACCCGCTTAGTTGGAACTGAAATCAATGGGCTAAACGAAAAATCCAATAACACAGTTGCATACTACATGCTTTTGTTCAGTCAGTTCCTTTTGGGGGCAGGTACCGGGAATCTAACTCGGGACCTCATGCTTGCTGAGCAATCATTTTGTTCATTCTTAAAGTCCAGATGTTCTAGAGATGAAGCAGACATGGCAGCACATGCTTGTAATTCCAGCACTCTGGGAGAAATCTAAATTCAAGCCAAGCCTGGGCGATTTAGTGGCTTAGAGGTGTTGTAGGCAGCTAAATTAGACAGAAATATTATAGGCAGTCAGATAGGGCCAGGCCCTCCAGGACAATATGGAAAGCAACAAGACTATACAGCTTTGCAAGGGACAGGCACCTGTGGGCCAGACCTTGAAACAAAAAAGTAATGCAGCCACCCACTCACTTAAGTATCAGGGATTGATATTCTAAATGAGTATCATCACCCTAAAAGAGCCTAAAGGAGCCAGAAACTCAACCCCAACAGGAAGAACACTTATTCCATATTCATGCCCGCTTGCTACATGACTTGCTTCCCAATTTGCTCCCGATTTCATCAATTTTACCTGAACAATGGTGCTTGTAATCTCACTGGTCAGCCCTGATTTTGTCCCACCTCATGACCACCTAAGCAAGTTCCCCTGATTTTCACCTTAGGTTCACCTTATCACATGGTTTTGCCCTATAAGACCTCTAAAAAAGACAATTTCCCAGGCAACCCACTAGGGTCCCCCTTCTGTTCCCCTCTTGGACAGAAGCTTTCTTTCCCAATAAATTTTCTATTCTAAACCTCCATCTCGTTCCTAAAATTCATTCTTCAGTTTTAGAGAACACGAACCTGTATAACTGTTTTTCAGGTTAAAAGATCAGTTTTTCTTCCTACATCAGAGGGACCCCATTTGAAAATAAAAAATGAAAAGGGCTGGGGATGTGTCTCAGAGCAAAGGTCTTGGTTCGGTCTCCAGAAAGAAGGAAGAGGGTGAGGCAGAGAGAAGAAGAGTGAGAAAATCGAGAGAGGAGGAACCAGAGCAATATCAAGAACTCCAGACTCCAGATGGGAGAGGAGGAAGGACAGGGTGAAGCCCCCGATGCAGGGCACAGCGGGGCCTATGTTGCTGGATCAGATGCAAGTGTTTGCACAGCACTTCCCAAAAGATAAAGACTGAGCAAAGCTATGCACACGGGAGCACACTTTCGCACCCCCCCACGCACACTATGCGCTCAAGTGTGAACTGGCGAAGTCTGAATTTGTTTTGGACTGTCCCCGCATCCGCTTCCTGGTTCTGGAATACACTACAGTTGCACAAGGCGCCGCCATTCAAGAGGCTGGGCCAGAGAGCTCGGGCGCTTCCTAGTACCTTTTATTGCTATGACATGTCCATAACATAAAATGGACCATTGCAATTGTTCTTATATAGATGGTTTGGTGCCAGGAGGGGTTGGATCTAGAAAGCTAGTCATACACCCCGGGGCCGAAGGCTTGGTTCCCAGCCTGTGGGGCTACTGAGAGGTGCTGGGACTTGGATGGTGGGGGCTGGCAGAAGGCAATCAGCTCCCAGGGCTGGACCCTGATGGGTTGCTAGGACCCCAGGCCTTCCTGTCTTCCTCTTAGCCTCCAGGTCACCATGGGGCAGGAAATACCTTTAGCCTCGCATTCCCTCCAGGATATGCTGTCTCCCTACAGCCCAAAGACAGTAGCAAGACGCCTGAAATCTGGAGCAAAGTAAACTTTCTTCCTCTTAAGTGGATTTCTCTCAGGAATATTTTTTCATAGTAATGAAAAATCAAAGCTGGTGGCAATAAGTATTTTTACTTTATTTTATTTTATTTATTTATTTATTTTTAGGTGGTACCAGGGATTGAACACAGGACCTTAGACTTGCCAGGCAAGCACTTATTCCACAGAGCTATCTGTCCTGCCCTCCTTCACATTCTTGTGTAATGAACACTACACTACCCTCCATCTCCAGAAGTTTATCTTCCCACACAGAACCACACCCATTATGCAACTCCCCGTGCTCCTTCCACATGGCACCTGAAAACCATTCCTTGCCATCTCCTTGAATTTAACTCTTCTAGTTATTTTGTCTGAATGGCATCTGATAGATTTTTCAGCAGTGCAATAGAGAGATAGGAAAGATAAAAGAAGCCTTTATTAATTCCAAAGACATGGAGAAGATCCAGGGCAGATGAGGCAGATAGGTCCTCTGGCCTGAGACAGAGAAAGTGGAGGCTTTTATGGACTTTTGCTAGGGGTGGAGTTTGAAGGGGATGTTTAGAAATATCTGAGGAACTGATTGGGGTATTCCCTGAGGTGGTGGGAAAGGTGAAAGGAAATCCCACCTGGGCTGGGTTGGAGAAGGGGGGATATGGTCTCTGGGAAGACAAGCTGTTATTTAAAAAGTGTCAGCCATGTTGGATGAGCATAATAATTCAGCAATTCGTACTAGGACCAGAGCCTATCAGCACCTCATACTGCTTTGTCAGTCTGTGACTGTTTTATTCATGTAGGCTCATGGCTCTAGGGCTCCCCTATTTGGAACTTGTGTCAGAATTTCCTTCCTAAGGCTGAATGCAGCACACTGTCTTCCTCTATTCAGGCCTAGGGGGCATATGGGAATTCTCACCTCAAAACTACTATGACCCTGCACGGATTTTGCAGCTTTCTGTGCATTTATAAGTATTTCAAAATGAAATATCAAAGACAGGGTCAGGAATAAAATTTGTGAATTAACTGATTCTTTCCACCATGGAGGACGTAACCTAGTATTCACTGTTGACCTTTGTCCGTTCTCCTGTCACAGAGATAATACGACCTTGGAAGGGGTTCACAGAACTGATTTTTCCTTTCCTCTTCCAGAGAAGTAACATGTATGTTATCTATTGGACAGGAGTTAGTGTTTGGCAAAGCTGGACTATCCTGTCTGTGCCAGTAGCAGTGTAGGCAAAGAAAAAGAAAAGGCAATGCAGCGTTGCCGAGGCTGACAGGTGATTTTGGCAGACAGTGACTTTCACATGGGGCCAGTTCCTGTTTCTACAAAATATGAAACCTTCTAATACAACCCGTGAGAAGTAAGGAGCAGGAAGGCAAAGGCTGGGCTTTGGAGAGCTTGTTCCATTGCAAGGGTCTTTCTCCTTGGTGCTGTGGCCATGCAGCCCCTGGGCCATCGATGGCTCCTGACCCCAGAGCAGGTCGACACACAGTGTGACAATGCTTTCCGCAGGGGTGCCTGGATGGCCCAGTGTTGGATGGGGGACTTCCTGCTGGAAGCTGCCCCTGGCACCCGCCTGCAGGCAGGGAGGAGGGGAGGCTTGGCTTGGAGGGCAGGGTGGGGGCTCAGCACGGAGGGCGCCTGCTGTGTGGCTAACACATCACGCATAGCCACCTTGCCAGGCTTGTTCTGAGAGGTATCACATTACACAAGGGGGACTGACAGAAGTGACACACTCCCAGCTGCCGGAACAGCAGCACGTGGACACAGGGGCTTTGTTAGCGTGCTGACCTTAGCACACATTAGAACTTTTTCTTTGGTGTGGGACTTCATGTATCTCCTGAAATATTCTAGGCCCACAAGCCTCCTGCTATAGGCAAAACTTACTGTAACTGACTAACTGCTCCTAGCAGATCTGTTTTCAGTAGCTGACTAATAACCTTCCTAAGAAGGCGACCTGGAGCCTGGACAGGAGGGTGAGGTGGGGGGAGCTCCCTCAGGGCCTGGGGCTGCCCGATGTGCCCCTGGGGAGTCAGTGTGGCTGTCCGCCTCACTCCCCCTGCTTTCCCCTGGTGCTTTCCCTTCCCCTTTCCCCTCTGGCTTTGTACCTTCTCCTCTCCTTGGCTCACACGCCACTCTCCTAGGATACTGATTGGACATATTAATCATTACAACCACAGTTAAAAGTTCCACTGTGCTTCATTAATCCAGAGGAAAACACCATGCCAACCCGTGAGCACTGTAGGGTACATGCATACATTTTTCCAGGGGTCCAGGAGAATGGAAATTTCTCCATTTCTCCTCCCCCATCCCTCCGGCAACTCAACAGGAGGCCTTCCTGGAAGGCCACAGCTACTGGATGGGCTTGGGGGAAGTGTACAAATGTGGGTGGGCTCTGCTCCCTGGAGCCCGGGTCACCCAGCAGGGACTCTGGCAGGCCGGGGGCTGTTCAGGGACTCCAATCAGAGAGGCTGAGCTGTAAAACCCCATCAGGATTGCCAAGACCTGAACAATGTGACTTTAATAAGGTTAAAGTTTGGCATCTTTACAGCTTTAAGTATGATAAGGTTTTTAGTCACATGAAGTGGAAAGAACCAGAGAGGATCTGCCCAAACCCAGCTGGTTAGACTCTGAGGTATGGCCAGGCCTGGCATCCTGCTGGTCTCCCGACACCTTCTCTGGTGGGAATTTGGTGAGCTTGCCAGCCACAGGTTGTGTTCTGCGAGCGGACAAAGCCTGTTCTCCCATCTCGGGCCTCTGGAACCGATAGGGGAACTGAATCTGGGAAGCTATTTTCAGACAGAAGAGCTCCTGGGACAAGCTGACATAGAGGGAAGCACATGTCTGTGCCAGGCCAGACGTGTTGCCCTGACCTCAGTCGGCCATCACCACAGCACGAGCAGAGGGAGTCGTTTCGTGCCCAAAGCGTGGCTGAAGCTGATGCTTTTGTTAAGTACCCTCCCACCTAGAGTACTCCATCTGGGTCTGCCTGTCCCTCAAGTGTACTGTTCCCCAGACAACAGAAACGTTGTTCTGTCGCCCCACAGGGAAGAGTTCTTCAACTCTCTTGGCACTCAGGCTGCATCTCCAAAGTGACGCTCACCCTGTGACACCTCAGGCCTCCCTTTAGGAGCTCCTGTGCCTCGTTTTCCTTGGGCACTCAGCACACAGCACCCTGCCTGGCACATGGTAGATGGCCACAAATACTCCATCAAAGAGTGACTCAGCGGGAAACTTGTCCCTTGTGCCGGGGAGAGGCTAGGTGCCCAGTGCTCTGTGTAGAGGCCTCATTGCCCATGACAGGCAGTAAAACAGCATCATTTCTAAATAGATTTCAAGCTTCTTGCAGGTGACATCTGCACCCTTTTACGCACCCACAACATCTGCCATCAAATGTCATTAGTGTGTATTTCAAATACACCTGCCTATTTGCATCCATTATGTCACAAGGTTGGCCTGTTGAGGATGGTCTCTCTTCAGATTGGACAGTTTCACTCAACACCTTCTGCTACATATTTACCTGCATCCAGGATGGCACTCGGTATTTCAGAAATGCAGAGATGAGACTTCCCTGTCCACAAGGGATAACTAGCTATCAGCCACAGAACTGCGGTCCAATGTCGGATGCACACGGAGTCTATGTTCACCTGCCAGCCATGGGAGCCATAGGGGGTACAAAGACACAGCATAGCATGCTCCCTCTGAGGGCCTGTGACCCAGCCATGGAGTCGGGTCTTCCTGATGAAAATGCCCAGAACACTGCTCGGTGCTGACTAGATGTCCAGAGCCCCCTTTCCCCACAGTCTGCCACTGTTGTAGTTTGCAGGCCCCTCCCTGGCCCACAGATTTGTGAGAGCCGGAGAGAAGAGTGCAGAGCAGTGAAGGAGAATGGGAAACCTCAGGTTGGCTACACTCCTAAGGTCATTCTGTTTTTGATACAAAGCTGAAGTTTTTTCTCCTGGGCCAAGACTATCAGGCATCCTTGGGAGCAGAACTGACTTTCCAGCCAGGCCCTTGAGCTCTTGCCCTCTCAGAGCTCCTTGGACGAGGAGGCTTCAGACAGGAGCCCAACCTCTGAGGCCACTCCTGCTTCTGGCATGGCCTAGATGGGCCTGCGCTCAATGATCCTCATGGCATCGAGTGAGCACAGCACGGATCCCACATCAAGGACGAGCCATTCCTAGACTGACTTGGCTCTTCTTCCCCCAGGTTAACCTCAAACTTCCTCTTCTGTTTTCCATGCACACCCAGCCTTCCCCAGTCACCACCTATGAACTGAACTTCCCATACAAGCTCCACCCCAACTCAGCCCAGTAAATTCTTTGTCTACCTGACTCCTCCCCAAGGGTCCTTGCAATCTCTTCAGCGGCCCTCCTGCGCTGAACAATAAAGGATTTCTTTACTTCTCCCACTTCCCTTTCATGCCAGAGGAAGGAAGCTTACAGCCTTAGCTCAGGACCAGGCTAGACTCACAGGGACTTAACAGGAGGTTAGAGCATAAGAACATGACATTTCACAGGGGACAGGGTAAGAGGATAGGGTGAGCACACACAACCTCGACCCTCATGTCAGTCACTTACGTCTGTCAGTGTCGCAGGCAGCTAAATTAGATGGAAGTATTATAGGCAGTCAGACAGGGCCAGGCCCTCAAGGAGACAATATGGAAGATCAGTTGACTTCGTAACTTAGAGAGATGGACACTCCTGCTTTAGGGCAGACTTCTACACAAAAGAGTAAACAAATACAGCCATATCTTTCTCTAAGGATGGCCATCAGTGATTGATATTCTAAATAGGTATCAATCACCTTGAAAGAGCCCAAATGAATCACTAACCAATCCCCCAACAGGAAGACACCCTGTCCCATATTTGTGCCTGCTTACTACGGGACCCTCTTCCTCATTTGGTATTGGATTTAATCCACTTTGCCTGAGCAATGGTGCTTGTAATCTCATTGCTTGCCCATAGTTTTGTCCTACCTCATGTCCACCTAAGCAAGTTCCCAAGCTCTCCACCACCTTAAACCCCCTTGCCACATGGTGTTACTCTATGAAAGTCCCTGGAAGAGACAGCTTCCCTGGGTTAACCTGCTCAGGCCCCCTCTCCTGTTCCTCTCAGACAGAAGCTTTCTTTCCCCCAATGCATATATTCTACTCTTAACCTCCGTTTGTTCCTGAAATTCATTCATTCTTTGGCTTTAGAGAACAGGGTCAGAAGTTTTGCTTTCCCCCTATAGCTTTAGCACACGGGCTCTGCAATATGGCGGCCCAAGAGCAGGTAGTACTGAGTGGTAGGGATGAGGGGCCCTGTGGTTTGGGGGAGATGCCCTCCCACCACATCCTCATTGGCTTCCCAGGTCCTCAGAATGAGAGAAGACAGCCTACACTGCCTGTGGGTAAGGGCTGTGGCTTGCCCCCTGTGCTTGACCAAGAACCTCGGGAAAACTGGGAAGGGTCTCAGCAGGCAGTTGTGGACAGTCGCGCTGCTGCTCTTTCCGAGAGGTGAGCTCTCTTCAGCCGGGAAAGGCAGGAGACATTCTTGGCAGTGGTGGATCTCCTCTTCCTCACGCATTGTTCTCTGGCCCCGGCCACTCCTCTCTCATGAATGAGGAGTGTGATTCACATCTGTAGGGAGGGAAGGCAGCTGTGACCGGGAGGTGAGCCTTATTCAAACGCCAGGCACACGTAAATAGTGAGTTTTCCTATGAATAGCTTCCCCAGCTGTTCTTCAGGAGGCCGCTTGCTGGTGTCCTTATCCAAAGTACATTCACCCTGTGCTCATTTATGAGCCGCATCAGGCACCAGGGGAGGCCTACCTTTGGCCCCTCAAGGCTGGCTTTATGTTCTTTGTTCCCTAAAGGCTCCCTGAAGTGAAATATTAACTGCTGGCGGGAGGAAAGGGCCTGGGAGCCTTTTGAGGCAGGGCTGATGAAGAAGGCTACCTGGAGGGCATGTTGCTCACTGACCTGGAATTTTCCATTCCTCGTAGGCTCACATGATTAGGGCAACCTGTCATTCAAGTCACAGAACTAAGATGGCTGCCAACGTGGCACGTGCTAAGGAAGTGGGTAGCAGCCACGACTGTCACTGGCTCTGCCCTTGCTGAGGGTAATAACCTCAGTGATGCAGCGTGGTAGAAAAAAATGAAGGCTGTGCCCCAGGAGACAGGAGCTGGGCTGTGGCTCTGCCTCCATAATAGCCAGAGCAAGATCTCTGAGGCCACCAGGGGTCTCGTGTTTTCGTTTTCTTAGCAATAGAACACGGGCTAGACACGTGCACAGAGGTCATTTCTGGCTCTAATAGCCTCTGCTTTGGGTTCTGAGCTTGACAGACTCCACTCACCACGGGCTGCAGGAGCTGGAGCTCTTTGCCACCTGTGCCCTCCACCCTCTTCACGGCTCCCTGTCTGTCTTCTCAATCTGCCTTGCTGCTCCTTGGCACATGGCCTCATTTGCTTCCTCGTATAGGACTTCGGCGCTAGATGGCACGATCGTCTAGTGGATCTTGACGGATCAAGAGTCACCTTCACTGCTTTTTATCTCTGCCACTTTCTAGCCATGTGTGTAACTCGGGCCAAAGAATTTGGTGTCTCTGGGGGTCAATGTCCTCATTTATAAAAAGGGAATTTTGCTCAGGCTTTTGTAAAATTTGCACACACTGCCTCATACATAAAAGCCCTGCAAATGTAAGCTAGTATACATACGCACACACACACACACACACACACACACACACACAAATACACACAATTTATAGTCCTGGGAATTGAACCAGGGCCTACGCACTGAACTATACCTCCAGCCCTGTTTCATGTTTGATTCTAAGATAGTGTCTGTTATAGATGACACATTGTGCCAATTTGAAAAGCTCAGAAGTTTAACCAAGCAGCTGAGCAGGGGCCAGGTCCTCACTTTGTAAACCCCTGAGCCTGTGCAAGATGAGGGCAGGTGTGTGAGGGCTGCCCCTGCCCTGGGGGTGGTAGCCCACTTACAATATAAGGGAGGGAAAGAGGCTTGCTCTCCCCACAGTTTTGCTCTTGCTGCTTTTGCTGTCTTTGGCCACCTTGAACTATTGCTCCTGCACCACGGCACCCTACCCCAGAGTTAGCTGATTATGGACCAAAACCTCCATGAAGTGTGAGCTAGATAAACCTTTGCTTTTTAATTTTAGGCACTGGGTATTTTGTTCTAACAATGAGAGAAAAGTAACCGAGACGGTTTTCTTCCTAAGCTACTAATTGCCTGGGCTGTCCACAGTTCACGTTCCCACTCCTCCAGCCACACAGAGTGCATGGGTACGGGAAGGTGCCAGTGCGTCTCACTCAGCGTATGTGCATAGCCTGAAAGCTGGCACTCTCAGAGAGCCCATCGCTCTAGTATCTGAGGACTCCCAGCGGCTCCAGGAACTCTGTTAATGGAAACATTTTTCTCCTTATTACTGTGGCTGGAGGCATGAGGTCATTTGACTTTTCCTTTCTTTTTTCTTTTGAGGCAAGTTCTGACCACATTGTCCAGGCTGGCCTCCGACATGTGATCCTCTGGCCTGATCCTCTCAGGAGCTGGGGTTATCGGCTTGTACCCACAGTGGCCTTGACCTTGCTTTTGTCCCAGTAGTGCTTTCAGACTCTTCCTTTAGTTTCTCTGGGGCTTGAGGGTTGTGGGCAGGAGGCCTGTGGACATGAAGCCAAGAGGGCTCTGCTCTCTGCTGAGATGGAAACGTCACAAGCAGTCCTGCTTCCTCAGACCCTTTTCTAGGGGAGATTAGCTTAGAACATGGAGTGTGCCAGTGAATCCATGGCTAGATTCACTGCAAGCAAGTGTGGTCTCACTGCCAAGAATATCTTCCTGTACTTGTTCTTGACCTCCTTTCCATCTGGAACCATTCCCCTGGTAGACTCACAGTCGTTCGAGATGTCTTTCAGAATGACATGACACAGGGTGGGGGTGTTGTTGGAGGTGTACACTCCAACATAGCCTATCTGACATTTGGGGAAATTTCTAAAAATTATTTCTCTTATAGGATTCAGCTCTGTGGCTACACAGCTTGGCACAATGTGGAACCCTAAAGTGCCCTCGGTCAGGAAACTGCAGAGAACAACTTGCCCAGCCTTCCTGTTCAGACCCTGGCACTCACCTGTCACCTTACACCTTCTGTGCAAGGACAGGGCTCATCACTCTCTCCTCGGGGAAATCCTGGTGCCTGACAAAGGCTGGTGCAGCAGTGACATTCAAAGTAGCCTTGACTCTTGAATGAATATTTGGATGAATGAGAGATATTTCCTAGCCAAGAAGGCCTGGAGTAAGTGGTACTCAAGGGGGCAGAGGGTTGAGAGCATGAGCTCTGAATTTAGCCAAAACAAAGTTTAGATTTTGCCTTTCTTCTTTCTCTCTTTCTCTCTCTCTCTCTCTCTTTCTTTCTTTCTTTCTTTCTTTCTTTCTTTCTGTCTGTCTTTTTGAGACAGGGTCTCACTATGCAGTTCAGGCTGGCCTTGAGCTCACTTTTGTAGCGTAGGCTGGTCTTGAACTTGCACTGGTACTCCAGCCTCAGCCTCCCAAGTGCTGGGATTGCAGGTGTGTGCCACCATGCCCATATTGGCTTTTGCCTTTTTTTTTTTTTTTTTTTT
>PVJA010051626.1:0-12751 GCA_004027025.1 Myocastor coypus
TTTTTTTTTTTTTTTGTCTTTTTGAGACAGGGTCTCGCTATGCAGTTCAGGCTGGCCTTGAACTCACTTTGGTAGCCCAGGCTGGTCTCGAACTCACACCGATCCTCCCGCCTCAGCCTCCCAAGTGCTGGGATTACAGGCATGCGCCACCACGCCCGGCTATAATCCTGTATTTTCTTATGTTGCTCAGATATTTGGTGTCAGTGGAAAGAAACAAAAAAACATAAGTCTTCCTGAAGACATTTGTAAGCCACACTTAGAGGCAGTAAGGAGGCTGAGGCTTTTGGAACAGACAGATGACATAAAATAATCTCATGCCTGCAATCCCAGCACTGGGGAGACTGAAAACAGAGGAGAATCACAAGTCTGAGCTGCATAGTGTGACCCTGTATCAAATACATTTAAAAAAAAAAAAAAAAAACACCTCAAAGCAGGATGAGCTCAGGTGAGGTGAACAGTGAAGGCCTCCTGTGCTGATATGGACTGATGAAAACAACTTTTGAAGTCAAAAAAAGGTCAAGGAGCCGGGAGTTGTGGCGCACGCCTGTAATCCCAGCACTCAGGAGGCTGAGGCAGGAGGATTGGTGCAAGTTCGAGGCCAGCCTGGGCTACAAAAGTGAGCTCAAGGCCAGCCTCAACTGCATAGCGAGACCCTGTCTCAAAAAGACAAAAAAAAAAAAAAAAGGCCAAGGAAAATTCCTTGAGGTGTGTGAGTGAGTAACACACTTCAGAAAAATCTAAGTTGCCTTGGGAAGAAGAAAGTATTACTTAAATTACATTTTCATGTCTGGAGTTTGAGAAGATGATAAAAATTTAAGTGGAGATGTTCTGAAAAGCAGTTATACATAGTTTAGTTTTCAATGAATACATTTTAAAAGGGCATGGGCAAGATTAAGGCTTAGACAGTTCCTATTGCATAAGTGTAAACAGAAAACATAAACTTTTAAAAAATATTTCATTAAATAATAATAAAGTTTTTATAAAATATAATGGGAGAGATTATTTGGAAACAAAAAGCACTAATCCTAAAGGGAAAAGTGCTATTATTTTATAATTATTTTTAAAGAAATTCCAACATGAGGAAAGTATCTTCTATAACACAAAAGATAAAAGCAGTATATAAAGTTATACATATAATGATTGTAGTTATGAAAAACACAGGAAAATAATGTAAAAGGAAATGCATTAAAAATGATGATGGGGCATGAAAATAGCTCAGCAGATTGAGTGCCTGCTTAGGCAAGCATAAAGAACTGGGTTTAATCCCTGGTACTGCATGCCGTGCTGACCCCACCTTGGGCTCACGTTAAGGTAGCCACCAACACCAGATGTAGTGGTGCATGTGTGTAATCCTAGGACTAGGGAGGCTGAAATAGGAGGTTCACTACAAGTCTGAGCTATGTAGTGAGACCCTGTACAAAATAGATGAAATTTTTATTATTTATTTATTTAAACTTTATTTATTTGTATTGTGGCTGGCTCAGCCTGCCCTGAGGATGGGGCTGGCACAGCATGTGGTACCAGGGATCAACCTGAGGTCCCTGTGGTTGCCTAATCTTGCTTAAGCGGGTGCTTTAGACCTCTGAGCCATCTGAGCAGCCCTAAGGTGAAATTTTTTAAAAAGATGACATTCTTACAGTTGGAATTATAGCTTGAGTATTTAGAAACATCTTCATGTCTAAATTTCCTACATTACATGCTTATATGAAGTCATAATTAAATTGGTCTTTAAATTGAAAGATATTAAAATGTCATCTTGAAAATTAATAAAAAAATAAGCAGTTAATTTCTGAGACTTCTCAGCTAACCATCTTGATAAAAATACTTTATATCCTTTGTGCTTATTCACTGGTAAAGGGAGTGAACTAGACCTGTAGGTTCAGCATTAAAATGACGAACAGTCTAAAAGGGTACAGAGGAATAGAGCCACAGCAGAGGACACAGGGAGGACGCACACTCATGCCCACACAGCTGGAGCCACAGCGTGGAGCTGTTCTCTTCATGTGGCTCATGGTCATTCACTTCTGAGCTCAAATGTGGCTCTTATCGTAATCTGCTGGATGTCTTTTCCAACCCCCGGCACCCGGGTTAGTTCGCATTTGTCAGCAGACTGAAATGGCATCTTAAATTCCCTTCTCTCAACACAGAGCTGCAGGCTTTAATTTGAACCATATGTCTATCTTCCAGCACAGTTTAAATGCCGGGGGTTACTATCAGTTTTGAGAAATTCTTTGTCATAGGGAAGATCAGGAGCCTGGGGCTATAAAAAGGAGTGACACTGTATCCCTAAAATAAGTAACATCATCAACTGATTACGTGTAATATGGTACTGGAAGAGGAAAGAAGGGGTGGCACTAATTTAAAAATCAGGACTATTGCAACAGGAAATTTTCTTTTTCAGTGTGCCACTTCAGAGCTATACACCCTTGGCTTCTTTGCTGGCTGACCAAAGACCAATCCAAAACAGATGTAAACAGCTTAGACATAGTCCTCAGCTCAGCATTCTCAGCGTCCATAAGGATAACTGGGCTTCACTGCCGAGTTACATTTAAGTAAACAGCTTGGGAGCATGGAGCAGAGGAACAAGTAAAGTACAAAAATATTTATTCTAAATGAAAACATCACCCCAAACACTCAGACGAGATCCTTCACTTTGTCAAGTATAAAAAAGGCTCACAACTTCAGGGCTGCAACTGCAACTGGAGACAAAGACAAAAAGCAGAAATAATTCTGACCCTTGATTAACTTATTAATGGACTTAATGAGAAGGGGGCAAAGATGAGACACAAGCTATTGGTGTGCTTCATAGAAACTACTCAAAGAAACAAAACCCACACCAGCAGAAAAACACTACATGTATGTAAGAGTTAGATTGTTAATACAGATTAGTAAAATAGAATATGATACAAATAGAGAACAAATTTTGCCTGGATTGGGTAGTGTATATCTGTAATTCCAGTACTTGGGAGGTTGAGGCAGGAGGATCACTGCAAGTTGGAGGTCAGCCTGGACTACAAAGTGAGTTCAAGGCCAACCTGAGCTGGACAGTGAGAACCAAAGGTTTTAGCTGAAATTGAACAAAACAAGAGGCAACTGTGTGGGTTTCAGAATTATGGCAGCGATGAAGGATGACTTTTAAAGTTCCTAGGAATCATAATATTAGTTTATTCTTAAAACTGAGTCTTGGGATGTCATCAACATTTAGCAGTCACTCCAACCCCTGGCTGAACTTCCTGACTAGGAGCTAATAAAAAAGTAATGCCAAAAACTACTTACTTACAGCTCGAGGATATATACATAAGAGAAATTTCTTCATGGGGAAAGAAATGTCAGCTTGTTTTGGTGGTGATGGGCCAGCATTAAATTGGTATTTCCAGTGAATGACATATTTTCCTCTAACACACCCAAAACAGGCAGAACCATTGAACTCAGCTAGTCTTTTTTTTTTCCTTCTGTATTTAGTACAGAGTCTGTAGATCAGACTTGTGTGATTCTCCTGTTTTCTCCCAGCCTCCCGAGTGCTGGGATTACAGGCCTGTGCCACCACACCCAATCTCAACTGCCATCTCTGTGAGCCCCAGCAGTGGGGCAGGAATGGCAGGTCAGGACCAATCCTGGCCACTGTGCCAGATCTGCCTAAGCAGAAGCTTTAATCAGCTGAGCTATCTGGCCAGCCCTGAACTCAGCTATTTTTAATTGATGTAATAAGTCAATCTGTTCTACACTATTATAGATAGTACTACCACAACCCTTCCTGTATAAAGCCAAAAGAAAAAAAAAAATCCTTCCAACATAGGACCTACATAAAACACAGCATTGAGTGAATGCATAAAGGAAAGAATCTTAATAAGGCTTTCTGTAAAACACGTACATGCCATTCGCTGGAATACTTGTAAGTATAGCATTATTATAGCTACAGTTATAAGCTGTATCACCCAGAACAAAAGTGCAATCCTTTAATCAGGTAAGCTTCCAATGCTGACACTGAGTGCACTGTACAGATTCTAGCGTGCCTATTATATGGCAGGATGAATCAAAGGCTCCTTAAATGCTCCAGAGAAACTAAAGATACCAAATGGAAGCACAGTGTATGGATACAATAGCAATGTTCTCCCAAATGAAAAATACAGTGATATGACCCGATAGGCAAAGCCTATCTTTGGAGAAACGAATGTAAGATTGGCAATTAAGAACCTGTAAGGTGCTACTAAAAAGATATGAGTGGATAACAAAATACTCCTTATATCAAAGCTAATAGAACACACAGAATTCATATGAGAGCAGACATCTGAAAGTAATCCATCTGAAACTGATATAGAAATACAGTACCAGGAACAGGTCCCTCCCAATTTTCAGATGAACCACAAATGAGTTCTTAGCTCAACGTGAACATGATAGACACAACACAGTCCCTGCTCTCCTGGGGATGAGCAAGCACGCATCCAACTATAATTCTAACCATCCTATGAAGTTAGGAAAAAACTCACGGGCAACTGGTCACAGAAAGAAACGAGAATACAAAGAAGATTCTACTGAAAATTCAGAAAATCTCTCAATGTGATAAGAAAACCAAAGTTACACTTTCGTTAGAACGCAGAGAATAATTATTTAACCACATAGTTAACTGGCATTTTCCAACTTTTTTTACTCATTGACTCCTTCAAAGGAATGAATTATTAGCTGGACATGGGTGCACGCCTATAAACCCCAGCACTTGAGAGGCTGAGGCAGGAGGATCAACGGGAGTTTGAGACCAGCCTAGGCTACAAAAGTGAGCTTAAGGCCAGCCTGAACTGCATAGCAAGACTCTGTCTCAAAAAGATTAAAAAAAAAAAAAAAAGGAATGAATTATCTTAAAATCTCCAAAGAAAGGACTTCTTAAAAACCATTTTGTCATTTTTGTCTAATTATGATAAATGATATGAAAGATATTTTACATAAGCACATTATTTGAAAACTGACATAAAACATCTATGAATTTTAAGACACTTAATCTCTCATTTTAAAAGTGACTCACACTACTTAATTTGCTTAAATTACATAAATATATTAATTTCAATTTGATAAATGCTATAGTTTAGAAACCACATACATTAAGATTATAATACCCAAAACAGACGGGGACTTTTCATGATTTTGTATTTGGAATGCAGATATAATTCAAATGTAAAAATCTTTACTTAAAATCACTTTTAAACTTAAAAACTAGCCGGGCGTGGTGGCTCACGCCTGTAATCCCAGCACTTGGGAGGCTGAGGCAGGAGGATTGGTGCGAGTTCGAGACAAGCCTGGGCTACAAAAGTGAGCGCAGGACCAGCCTCAACTGCATAGCGAGACCCTGTCTCAAAAAGACAAAAAAAAAAAAAAAACTTAAAAACTTACCTTTAAAAAAAATTTACCTTTACTTTCATACATTATCTTTAAATGATAAAATGGATTAGCAAATTTTAGGCCATTAGAGCCACTTTACAATTAAACCAGTAATGGGGCCTGGCAGGATGGCTCAGTGGTCTAAAGTGCCTGCTTAGGAAAGCTTAGGCGGCTGCAGGGAACGAGGTTAGATCCCTGGCACCACATGCTGTGCCAGCCCTGCCCTCAGGGCAGGCTGAGCCGGCCATAAAAATGAATAAACAAACAAACAAAAGTTCTGAAACAAGAAAAAAATAAATAAATAAAATTTGAGCCGGGCATGGTGGCACACGCCTGTAATCCCAGCACTTGGGAGGCTGAGGCAGGAGGATCGGTGTGAGTTTGAGACCAGCCTGGGCTACAAAAGTGAGCGCAAGGCCAGTCTGAACTGCATAGTGAGACCCTGTCTCAAAAAGACAAAAAAAAAAAAAACCCCACAAACAATTAAACCAGTATGAATATGGGCAGTCCTTGCACCTTATAAAGCAAACCATAATATATAAGTAGTGACAGATAGGGATATACATGTATACAATTTATGTCATGTATCATATGTGCAGAGTCTGCCAAAATAATATATACATATTTTGGGAAATGCATGCTATTTTTAAAAGATGGATGATGACCTTTCAACAGACGCTGCAACCTGTGTACAGGGAGCCCTAGAGGATACCGTGTATCACAGAAAACCCGCGACACTGCCGACCCTTAGAGAAGAAACTGAAAATGCATGTGCAGCACTCGCAGTGGCCCAGGTTACCAGAGCAGCATCCACGGCACCAATAAATGTCTGGGAGCCAACAGCCACCACTTGGGGCACCTCTGGTAGCCGTAGAGGCCACGGGTAACTTGTGCCAACCTCGTGATGCCTCAGTGTATTTAGTACTAAGGTATTTATACAACTTTTCTTTTCCTGGAGTGTGCACACATGTTTCGGTTCTCCCTCTCTCTCTGAGAAAAGAGTGCAGGGAGAGTTAGTCTATGTTTGGACGTAATTTTTAAATTTTGGCTTCTGAAGCATAGAAACACACACTGATGTACTACATAAAACCAATGATCATATGAAGACAATCCATAAATTTGGTGACATTTGTTTTCCTACACTACAGAGTTACGATTTTTATCCTTATTAATTTGAATTTCAACAGCACAGGGTTTTTTTTTTTTTTTTTTTTGCTTAATTTATAATAGATTTAAATTTAAACAAAATACAATGAAAAACTGAGCCCTTATAAAAGCTACTGTGGTAACAGACCACTTCAGCTGGGTAGCAAATGGAAGGACCGAGTCATAAGCATGCTCCTTAGCTCCTTGATTGTGGTCAGACACAAGTAACTTATGTCCACAGGCGCTCAGACTACTGCATTTAAGGAGGACAAGAATACTTAAATAACTACTTCACGTATTAACTCCTAAACAATGGAAAAGGCAAGAGAAATCAGTGGAGGCAGGAGCAAGAAGAACCGCGGGCCACACAGGGCAGGGCGTTTCTAAAAGCCGACACACTCATGTCTACTACTAGCAAACCAACTTTTCTGTGTGACACCAAGAAAACAGATGGAACATTACATTCATTCTTGTATGATTTTAAGAGGACTAATAAAGTATATTTCAGGACTCAAAAATGAGAACCAGATTCTGGACTAAGGGGGACTTTTGCTAAAATCCTGTCACCTAGCAAAGGTTTGCCTTAGAAACCAGTCTCACTCTCAACAATACTCCCTTACTTCTAAGTTTCTGTCATGTTTTTCACAAGATAATGAAGACTTTTTCTAAGACAGAGTGAAGGAGCAGGCTGGGGATGGGTTATTCCCCCCCTGCTCCCCCATGAACTTGCAGTTCAGGAGCTTCTGGTCCAAGCAGGAAAAGAGAGACACAAGATCTCAAGTTGACTTACCAAAGTGCATACAGTGTCTATATTCACAAGTAACATTTAAAATACTCTAAATAGGGCCAGTGAGATAGCTCAGCAGTCTAAAGCACCTGCTTAGGCAAGCACAGGAACTATGGTTCAATCCCTGGCACTACAAGCTACACCAGACCCACTCCCAGGGCAGGCTGAGCCAGCCATTATATACATATTACTCTAAACAGGAAAATGTCAATATTCTTTTTAAAAGTCTTGAATTAAGAAGTATAGCTGGGCGTGGTGGCACACGCCTGTAATCCCAGCACTTGGGAGGCTGAGCCAGTAGGATCAGTGAGAGTTTGAGGCCAGCCTGGGCTACAAAAGTGAGTTCAAGGTCAGCCTGAACTGCATAGCGAGACCCTGTCTCAAAAAGACATACCTACATACATACATACATACATACATAAATAAATAGAACTATAGGTAAGTAGCTGGGTGTGGCGATCATCCCCATCATCCCAGCCCTGTACTACAGAGTGAGCGCAAGGCCAGCTTGAACCAGATAGGGAGACCCTGTCTCAAGACACCTGGGAGGATGGGATGAAAAGTGAGTGGGAGAGGGAGTGGGAAAGGAAAAGGGAGAGAGAGGAAGGGAGGGTTAGGCATTGGGAAAGAAGGGGAAGGACAGTTAGGGACAGGGACGGGGAGAGGGAGGGAGAAAGAGAAAGGGAGGGGGAGTAGAGGGAGCAGGATGAAGACAGGGAAGGGAGAGGGAAGGGGAGAGGGAGAGGAAGGGGGAGAGGGAGGCAGAGGGAGGGAAAGGGGGAGAGGGAGAGGGAGGAGAGAGGGGGGACCAGAAGAGAAAGGGGGACAGGAAGACAGGGGGCAGTGGAAGAAAGAGGGAGTGAGGGAGAGGGACAGGGAGGGAGAGGGAGAAAGAGGGAGAGGGGCAGAGAGAGGGAAAAGGGGAGGGCAAGAAAGGAGGACAGGGGCGTTACAGTCCTAATCCTTATTATTTAAGCTACTTTGGCTGTTTAATCATTACTTACTCACATTTTATTTATAATTTTAGCCATGCAGGCATGCTGTGATACTGTAAGTATACACTGTGGAATGATTGAGTTGAATTAACATTATCCATCACCACCTATTTACCAAGTCACTAATAACTGTCATGGTTTAGAGACAGCAATTCGAACCAAGATGTCCATAAAGCCTAGGCTCTCAGCAGCCCCCTCTCCCAGGGCCAGGGGCAGCAAGCAACTCAGGCCCAGATGTCCCTCCCAAAGCAGAAGTCCCTCTCCTTTCACCCAGGGCCTCAAAGCAAAGGCTTCCATTTCTTTCCAGTCCTCTGTAGCACTCTCCTTTTCTATTTTCAACTTCCAATTCTTTTGTTTTCTTACTATCCCCAATTAAAAGACTTGGAACTAAGAGAAGCCTAAGCATACTTAACTAGTGCGAGAGGAATTCATGACTTGGGAGGAAATTCTTTATTCTCAGCCTCTCAAAATGACGTACATCATATATCCTCCAGCACCATGTTTCAGCACACCAAAAACTATAAAACCTATAGGCTACACAGAACGCATCTTGCTGGAATGCCAACATTTTCTCCCATGTTAGATTTCATGACTTTAAGACTAAAACAAATTGGACACAACACTGAGTAGAACACAAAAAGTGCATGAATTTTAAAGCTGAGGCATGTGATTAAAAGCACACTTAAAGTGTGTCATTCCAGACTGTGTAATCAATCTCTACTACCAAACGCTGTGTAAGCTCACTCACTTCTTCTGTGCAGAAAACCACAGCAGGAAAGTCTGAGAAGCAAGGATTCTGCAGTGGTGGCAGTTATTACAGTGAGGCTCTATAAGCAGAAAACTTTTCTTCATCCTAGCAAGACACAATCATTCTTCAAGTTCAGTCAACCTCACTTATAAGCTAGAGCTAGCTATGACTGATAAAATTTGCTAATTTGAATTATAATTTAGAAATTTTTCATATAAAATAAATTAACTATGTACCTGAAACACCTTTTTGAATAAAGGTCCATTTATTTTTCATTTTTGAAGCTCTAGTTTTAGGAATAGATTTAAAATAAGTGACTTCTCCAGTTTTATTTTCCCAGTGGTCAACAACTGCTAGCCACCTCCTACTTGATTGTCACATGCCATTTCAGGGAAGCAGCACAGCTGAAGGTATTAAAATTCCCAGGCTCCAGTTTAGCTAAATTTGTACTAACCCTGCTTCCTCTGCCCTGGCTACTAAAATTCTTGGCCTCTATTATAAGTCAAAATCATAATGGTTTTTCTCTTGATCTCAACGCATTATCCTTTCAATTAGGAAGGAACACTGAATGACAAACTAAATGAAGAACATAAAATACAATTTGGATTCAAATTGATAAATGTTGCATACCTACTTCCTGGGGGACTTCCTGCAGAACCCCAGTCCTGAGGGACTGTCAGGGACACTGCGACTTCAATCCTATACTAGGGGCAGTTCTCAGAAACCCAGGGTTTCCAGCCTTGGTTTCCTATATAACAGTATTCCTACCAAGGGTGAAAGGTTAATAGATTTACAAAATATTTTGATTTCTCACTTTTAGAAAAAAAGTAACAGTCTCAATCTCTTTTGACTAAGGTCAAAAATTTCCGCAGTACCTTAAATCCATGTACTCTGAAAATTCTTTCCAAAATATTGGCTTTTCTGTAACTGTCCTTCGGATCTTTGCTCTCTGCTGATTGCCAAATAAAACAATAACATGGGAGTGGAAACTGTTTCATGGAGCCCATTCTGGGAGTCGACATTTAAAGAGAAAAGTTTCCAACTTCCTTAGGTTAAAAAAAAAAGTTTCCACAATTTTCAAAACATTCTCATAACATCTGGATGTTCGAAAGAACTTTTCTTCAGGGAGAAAGCCAGATATGTTTCAGTATTTTTCTTAACACAAACTTTTTCTTTAAACATAGACATTTATCCAGTTACTCTCTGGAGACAGGATTAAATTTAAGTAACAGTGCATCAACCATTAAAAAAAGACACCACCATTTTTCTTTGATAACTTAACATTATCTCTACTTTAAAACCTATCTATCAACGTTCCTTCTCCGTGGCCCAGGTATCTGACTGGACAGCCAGGCGTAGAGTGTCCTGCCTTCAGAGGCCTGACTGCCTGTGTCACTGCTGATGTGGTATGCACTCCTGCCGCTCCAACTCGGCTTTGCTTCCCACTGGAACCAAAATGAAACCCCACATCCTTAACATGGGCAACTGGCCCTCAGATCTCTCGCACCCTGCACCTTGAGCCTCTCCTCTTATTTTCTCAGCAACAACGGCCTTCCTTGTACCTATCCAATATGTTAGATCCAGTTTTCTCAGTTTGTAGCGCTCTTCCTTCCGCTTGAATATTTTGGTTAAAAACCATATTTCTTCCATGAGTTGTCCGGTCACAATACCCCAGAGCTTGTAGTCTTTATAGCTCTCGCGAGAA
This sequence comes from Myocastor coypus, assembly GCA_004027025.1. Classification (NCBI taxonomy): domain Eukaryota; kingdom Metazoa; phylum Chordata; class Mammalia; order Rodentia; family Myocastoridae; genus Myocastor; species Myocastor coypus. The sequence continues at coordinate 10,752 of PVJA010051626.1, forward strand.
CTGATTGTCCTGTAAGTACTATCTCCCCCCCCAAACCCCACCCCCGCCAGACTGTTAGCTCCATGGGGCTATTTTATCTGCTGCTGCATCTCCAGGGCCTTCTCCAGGTCTACATATAACAGATGCTTTAGCAATATTTACTCAGTGACTAAGCCCTGGAATTCCTTCCTCTACCCCACTGATCCTATCATCCTCCAAGTCTCTCCTCAAAAGTTATGTCCTCAGTAGGGTATTTACTACATCCTCATCAGTGCTGCTGTGAGGTTTAGATCAATAAAGTTTCCGAGCACCCACACAGAGCTGTGTGCTAGTCAGTGGGGGCTAAAACCACTAACAGGATGCGGCAGAGTCCCTGCGGAATGCGGTCTATTGGAATGCTACAGACTGAAGCAGCTTCTTCATCCTCTGAAATACTGTGGTCTTAGACCACATCACTGACGTGGTGATGAGTCATGACGCGCCTGTGACATTTCTTCTATGGGCCGGAGCTGTAACTGTCCGGTTGGGCACTGTCACCCAGGGATGCACGCTGCACGCTGACAGTCAGGCTGTGCCTCCTCAGCCCTTTATCAGCTTCACTGCAGAACCCCAGATGCGCGAAAAGTGAAGGGTTAAAGCCTAAACATACACTCCCATGCCCCCCATTCCAACCCCCCCACTGCCCCTGGGACTGGTGAACTGAACCCAGGGCCTTCACACTGGCTACACCCCTGGCTCTTTTTATTTTAAGACCCAGTCTTGCTAAGTCACTAAGTTGCCAAAAGTGGGCTGGCACTTATGCTCCTCCTGCCTCTGCCTCTCAAGGGTGGGATTACACACAGGTGCTACCCTGAGCACCTAGAATTCCTTTTTCCACCATTAGGCCTTTCTACATGAAAGAAGTTTGCCCTTTATAAGAAATTCAAAGTTTTGGAAAGTTAAATATGCCAGAAGATGATGGGATTTTAACATTTGTTAATAAGCTATATTTACTTGCCAAACATGATGACATTAAGTGACATACATATGTGAAAATAAATGCTCTGTGAAGGACTTTCAACACATATAAATCAAAAGTCTTGTGCTACATTTTCAGAGTCTACAGTTTCTGCTGGAATAGATGACGGGCAACAGTCACATTTTGTTTCTTAGCACAGAATGCTTTTTGTCTGTTTGTTAAGACAGGGTCTTACTTCGTAGTTCTGGCTGGCCTTGAGCTCACTGTGTAGCTGGTCTGCAACCATCTTCCTGCCTCAGGAGCACTGGCACCACATGCATGCACCACCAGGCCTGGCTTAGCACAGAACACTGTAATGGCTGATTAGATCTCAGCCATGGCAAGTACTTATATCCCAACTTGGCAACCATGACTATCAGAAAGAAAATCTTTATTTTGAAAATGATCAATACTTATTCTGGCTTACTAATATTACCAAAATAAAAACAAGAACAAAAAACTTTTATAGAAGACAAGTTTGCTACTGTAATTAAGAAAAACTTTGGGGGCTGGCGAAATAGATCAGTGAGAGCACCTGCTTAGGCAACCACAGGGACTACCACTGGATCCCCAGTACCACATGCTGCACCAGCCCCAGGGCAGGCTGAGCCATAAATAAGTAAGTAAGTAAGTAAGTAAATAAGTAAATAAATAAATTATTTATTTATTTATTTATCTATTTATTTATTTATTTTTTAAAAGAACAATTTTAAATTCTAGGACTGGTGAGATAACTCAGCAGACCAAGTGCCTGCTTAGACAAATGCGGGGACTGGGGTTCGATTCCTGGCACCACATGCCTGATGGCCCTACCCCCAGGATCACTGAGCCAGCCACCAAGTCCATGCGTGGTGGTACAGACTTCAAATCCCAGCATGAGAGAGGCTGAAAACAGGAGGATCGCTACATAGTGATTCTGCGCTGCATGCTCCGTACCAGAACCATAAAAAAAGAAAGAAATTTTAAATTCTAAAACCAAGAAAACCCTGGAAGATACAAAAAAAAAAAAAAAAAAAAAAAAAAA
>PVJA010051627.1:0-12757 GCA_004027025.1 Myocastor coypus
TTTTTTTTTTTTTTTTTGTCTTTTTGAGACAGGGTCTCACTATGCAGTTCAGGCTGGCCTTGAGCTCACTTTTGTAGCCCAGGCTGGTCTCGAACTCACACTGATCCCCCTGCCTCAGCCTCCCAAGTGCTGGGATTACAGGCATGCACCACCACGCCCAACTCCAAATAAATTTTAAAAAATAAAAAGATTGAAAAAAATGCAATGTATTAATCTTTGTTACCCTACCATTTTTTTAATTTTATTACTTTTAATGAGAAACATAACAATGAGACAGTTTCAAAACAGGTTAATAGGACAGTTACAATAATTAATACATTGCATATTGTTGTCTTTATAGTAATTGTTCATAAAACAAGATGCAGACATCTTCTAAACACTACCATTATCTTGTTTTGAAATTTTGATCTTTTTCTCTTTAAAATTAAAAAGAAGCCGGGCGTGGTGGCTCACGCCTGTAATCCCAGCACTTGGGAGGCTGAGGCAGGAGGATTGGTGCGAGTTCGAGACCAGCCTGGGCTACAAAAGTGAGTGCAGGACCAGCCTCAACTGCATAGCAAGACCCTGTCTCAAAAAGACAAAAAAAAAAAAAAAATAAAAAAATAAAATAAAATTAAAAAGAAAAATAAGTGGCATTTCTTGGTGTTTCAAGTGCCAGTGACACATACCAGACTCCAACAGATGTTAACCTGCACAGGGCCACACAAAACTATTTTGCATTCTGTAAAACAGTGACCTGGACCAGTGTTCGCTCACAGTGTCCACTGTAGGGTGTACTTCTTTTTTTTTGGGGGGGGGGGGGGTGTGCTTCTTTTACTCATTGGACTTCAGCCCAAAGTCACTCTGCAGAGCCTGTTTCTTTTCCTATCTTTAATAAAACTTGCTAATGTTAAAAAAAGGGGAGGGAGTAACCCAAATGTGACCCTGCCTACCTGTGCCTTTTGGTTCTATTTCAAGAGCTGTATGTTTTTGGTAAGATAAAACAAAGATCCTCAGGCCAATTTTTTTTTTGCCAAAATGTCCCTTTTTTTTCTTTTTCTTTTTTCCACTACCAGGGACTGAACTCAGGTCCTTGCATTTGCCAGGCAAGTGCTTATTCTACTGAGCTACCTCCCCAGCAGTATCCCTCTTTAAATGCATAGTAAATATGGTGTGGTGCATTGGATGTAGCTTGGGGATAGAGACCTGTTTGTCTTAAAGGTGACAGAAGCGCACTGAGGCCTAGTGGACTGCGACTGGGAACACCAGCATTAACAACCCGAGGACTTTTGGAAAAAGACTTCCAAAAAGTAGCATACTTTATCCATAAAGGTAAGTATAACATTTTGAAAGTATGACACATTTTACTGTGTGCAGGAAGTTACTGAGTGTACCTAAATAGTTGAGATACCACCAACAGATAGTTCTATCAAAGCTGATTGCTAAGGATAGGGGGCAGCAAAATCACTCCAACATGGGGCCCGGCAGGATGGCTCAGTGGTCTAAAGCGCCTGCTTAGAAAAGCTTAGGCAGCTGCAGGGACCGCAGTTCATTCCCCGGCACCACATGCTGTGCCAGCCCTGCCCTCGGGGCAGGCTGAGCCGGACATAAAAATAAACAAAAGTTCAAAAAAATAAAATTCACTCCAACAACATGTCTGAGAGGTTTATGTGTGGTGCCCAGGGTCCCATGTCTAGGGGGATACCACATGAAAATCATCTCATGCACAAATACTTGATAGCCATAATGCTGTCACTCCCAGCCTGGGCAGTTTCGGTGGCATTTGTGCTCTGGTTCTCGGGCCCGGCAGGATGGCTCAGTGGTCTAAAGCGCCTGCTTAGGAAAACTTAGGCGGCTGTGTGCTCTGGTTCACAAAGGTGCTCTCCTTTGGTGTGCCTAGTGTGAGACAAACTCATAGGGGACTGTCTTTTGTACAGGTATAGAGCTGACTCTACAGATTCAGAAGGACGTGGGCCCAAAGGCCACAATGAAAGAATTCAAGGAGAAACTGGCAGGGGATGAGAAGCATCAGAAGGCTGTGTGGGCTCTCCGGGAAGAAGTGGAGAGTTTCGCTTCTCTCTTCCCACTACCTGGCCTGCCTGACTTCTGAAGGAGCCAGCCTGCTCTGCATCTGCCTTGGTGCCATACACACTGACTGCCCAGGGATACCTACTAAGGAGCCAGTACCCTCTTGAGACAACAGAGTTGCCACATACTGCCTCTGAGCTGCCCTTGTCCCTTTTGAGATGTCTTATGTTTTCACAAATCAAAATTTAAGTCCCATTGTTAGTAATTCTGGGACAGGTGATTAACAAATTTAAATTTGAATCTAACTTTCTCACACATGTATAATTACTCCTAAAAAATAAAATACTGTATAGCCAGTAGGCTTTAATCATTTATGAAATGGTACAGGTCAAGGAAAGCAATTAGATTCCAGTATATTTACTCCTCTTGGGGCTTCACTGATTCACTGTGACAGATAAGAATTACCCAGATTCATAGGCTGTAAATGCTGCCCATTCTTCCTGCTTCATTGCCCCATAGGGTGCCAAAAGAACACTGAATTATAACTATTTACAACTGCAGGAGGTAATTTTGAAGTCTCCTACCCTATGCTCTAGAGTTATCAAATATGAAAGATGTACCCAGCTGCTATCAGCAGATCACAGTTCATTGAAGGATTGAAGTTTTCACTCTTAAGTGAAGCATATGCTTAGCATGTACGAGGCCCTGGATTTAATCAAGTAATGGTTAGCTGGGTATGGTGTCATACACCTATAATCCCAGCACCCAAGACACTGAAGCAGGAGGCTTGCCATGAGTTCAAGGCCAGCTTAGGCTACATAGTGAGCTAGTTCAAGGCCAGCCTGGACTATAGAGTGAAACCCTGTCTCAAAAAAAATAATTTTCAAGCTGGACGTGGTGGCGCACACCTGTAATTCCAGCATTTGGGAGGCTGAGGCAGGGGAATCAGTGTGAGTTTGAGACCAGCCTGGGCTACAAAAATGAGCTCAAGGCCAGCCTGAGCTGCATAGCGAGACCTTGTCTCAAAAAGACAAAAAAGAAAAATTTTTAATAAAAGAAATGGGTTTTGTTGCATTTTGTCTTTTCACCCAGAGAAATGCCCAGTTACCCAGTTCCTTTGGGGCATGACACCTATAATACAGATTTTCTGTTCTGCTCAAAAACCCCAAATGTCAGAAATCCAAATGTCACCTTCTCTGGAAATAAAATTCCAGAGAATTTTATTTTTCACATAGCTGAGATGCAGACCATACATAACAATTTTTAATAAGCACAGTCAAAATTTTAACCACAATGTCTACAAGAATCATAGCTTTAAAAAATACAACCAATTTTTATATTTCAAAAATATCTAAACTCAAATTAATTTCTTAAAAAGTACACACTCCTCATACTGTTTGGCATTTACTCTGGTTAAATCTGTGCAGTCATATCTGTGAGATATTGTCACATACATCAGTCATACTCTCTTTAGCCACTGTGACAATTCAGACTGTGGGGTCAGGACAAACATTCACAGACACAAAACATGCAATAATAAAATAGCTTTTTAAAAAATAACAAGTTCAGCACAAACTGCTTTTTTTCACTACAACCTCTTGAGTGAGGTTTATCACACTCCAAACTGTGGCTCCAAGTATCCAGTGTCATGACAGCCTGGTGGTCCTGCATTGTAGGTGAAAGACCCCAGGGCTAAACATCCAACTTGTAGGTGCTTCCATTGTGGTTGGGTAGAGGTATCTGCTGCAGTTCCCACTGGGTGTGGGTGACATAAGTTCCCTCATCCTGGCCTCTGATTTGGGAGCTGATGTGCTGCCTCAGCAGTCTCAAAATCTGGAAGGTTGTTTCCTGCCCAGCTCAAGATAAATGGGACATCTCAAGACTCTGTGTGTGATATCTCCACAGCTGGGGAGCTGAGCACACCCTCCTGAGTTAAGTCATATCAGCAGGTGAGCAAGCTGGAGCATGTTTACTTCATCTCTATTCCCTTAGCCGCTTCTGCTACTGCCTTCCCAAAGCTTTAAACTTAAGTCTAGGGACTCAAGAGAGGGAGATGGGGGCAACACACCCATCCTTATCTACTGAAAGTGGTTTCACTTTCCAACCAGTAGGAACTTAATTTTTCCTTTTTACAGTCTGTCAATCCTGTTAAAAATTCCAGTTCTGTAGGCTTTGAACAGTTTTGGGGGCAAAACCAAGCTAGTTGGTTTCACGTCACAACCCAAGACACTTTCTCAGCTTTCTAGAGTTGAAGGATAGAGGCTAAGGGAAGTCTATTTGCCATGTCAGCCTAGTTTCTCCAGAGGCCTTACAATCCTGCAGACACCTCTTCCTATTAACTCAATTGGTACTGCCAGCCTTACAAAGATGTAACACATCTAGGACAAGACATTAGCCTGTATACAGCATTCAGGTTTGGGCATGCAACATGTGCTTAGATAGCCAGGGAGAGTGGAAGGCTGCTCTTTGCCTCCAGACCATGTGCTATAACCAGAGCGTTCTGGCACTTGGGGTGAAGTCTAGTGGCCTTAGGAGTTGGAAGCAGGACTTCTGAATTGGTGTGAGGTTGAAATCTACAGTGAGTATAGCAAGTGATCTAAAAGAGGTTAAAAGAGGGGGTGAGGACTGGGGAGATAGTTCAGTGGAACAAGTGCTTGCCTAGCGAGCATAATATCCTGAGTTTGATGCCTGATACCAAAAACAAAAAACAAAACAATGCAAGAGGAATGAGTTTCACTATCTTTTTCTAAATTCAAAAACAATGTGTGCAACTTCACCATTGTAAATTGTGAGTCGGAATTCCTCAAATCTAAAGATCCCACCACCAAAGATTAGACTGGAGACAATACCTTAAGCCAGCATCACTCTCCTGTCCTACATGTTAGAGGTGACTACGAACTGATCTCCAAAACGGAGCCTCTGCAAGTATCACGGCCACCCTAAACAGGTGGTACTTCACCTGGACTATTATAAAATAAGGGAAGACTATAGGTTGGAGGTCGAGCTAAAACCAACCTCAGCTAGTTTCAGTAGCAGGGCCCCAAAGTGATTGAAGTAGACAGAATGTTGATGCCAATTTTCTATGAAATGTCTTTAAGCGTTGATGAGTTCATTACCAGAATCCCACAGATTAAAAATACTTGAAGAGATTAGTTCAATTGCATGGGTCTCCACATATCAAGTGAGACTTCTACAAGATTCAAGTCCTCCTCAATGGAGGCTGGGAAGACAGCATCCATTAACCATCCATTAACCTCTGCCCAAGTAATGACTCAGTCCCAGCACTATGTTCTGAGATCCCTCTTGAAAGAAAGCATGCTTTGTGTTAAATAATCCTTTCAAACTGTCATGCAGAAAATTTTGTTTTATAACCAAAAATCTAAATTTTGAGTTCAACTCCTAGTCAGAAAAATATCTTAATGGAAAACCATATTTGAGGGTGAAGCTTTTGTTTCCCATTTCTGGGACTACTCCATGTAACCATCTGTGTGTTCATTCCTTGCCAGTCCATTTCTGAGCCAGCATAGAGCTGAGCACTAAGAAATATAACCACCTCACCCCACCCCTGTGGACTTCCTCTTAAGACCATTGCAGCACATGGCTGTAGCGACAGGTAGGGCTGCAATTCAATATCTGCACAAAGCTCATCTCCCACCTTCATCAGTGTCCGAGGTAAGCACAGTATTAACAATGAGTTTCCATGAATGTGACACGCAGAAAGGCAACAGTAATGGTGCCAACAGTTGCTTCCCGCCCATCTCTTGGACTCCACAGATCTTCCCCCAAGATCACTGAATGGACCTGTGCATGCAGGCATGAGATGGGACTTAGCCACGCAGATAGCAAAATGGCATCTATGGGGAATGCTAGCAGATAAGAAGCCCATAAAGAAACAGACAATGGATATTCCAGTCAGAAGTTGTGAACTGTCCTTCAATTTATGTCTGTGGACATGTGTAATGGGCACAAAGGAATGATAAGACATAGGCAGTAACATGCCTCCAACAATTCTGTCACCTCAGCATCAAAATCTCATACTCTGACAGAAACAAGGCCCCTGATGAGAACCCAGTGGATGATGCCAATAGGCCATATGTTTGTGCCAAGGGCCTGGGTGAGGAAGTGACTGAAAGAGTAATGTGTTGCCAGCTATCTTCTGTCACCTGGTTTCTACCAATTCTCTGCAGTCTCAGAAGCAAAGCTGGCTCCATCGGGGGCCTCAGTGCTGTGCACAGGCTGACAGGAAGACCAAGCCACAATAGCAGGACCCAAGGACAAAGGACAAAGGCTGACAGATGCACACAGGACTGACTTAGGTCTCATTTACCATATTTTCATGGAACAAATTAAAAAGGAGTAATACCAGAGTTGTCCCTACTTATAAGGAAAAATAGCATAAAAAATAAAAGTGTATTTTTCAAGGTTGTGAAAAACTACACCAATGATAGCTGGTGGAGAGCCCTAGGGAGGCCATGCTGATCACCAACAATGGGAAAGGTGATGGAGATGCCAAAGGACAATACCATCTTTGACAAGGGACTTGTACAGGGACAACCATGAGCTGTGCAAACAGGTAAGCATAGCCTCCAAGAGGCAAAGCCACATGGGAGGCTAATGAAACTGCTGCCATCCCAGTTCCTGCCAAACAGCTAAGCAAAAAACCACTACCACCAAGCCCGTAAGACCCCATGAGAGGTAGTGAAGTGGTTGCAAAGGTTTGCTGTGGGTAACTAATGGAGTTATAACCTCTGCCAAGTCCTAGGATGTGACCTGTCCAGGGGACAATCAATGTGCATGCACTATGGCTAAGAGCCCATGGACAGTCCCAGAACTGACAGCTTGTCATGTGAACAGTGGGGACAGCCTTCTGACCCCATAGCTGGCTTCATCTGTAGTTTCCAGGACAGTCCTCACATTGGCTGTGACCACCTGTGCCAATTTTTAAATTACGGCCAGCTTAGCCTGCCCTGGGGGTGGGGCTGGTATAGCATGTGGTGCCAGGGAATGAACCATGATCCCTACAGTTGTCTAAGCTTGCCTAAGCAGGTGCTTTAGACCACTGAGCCATCTCACTGGCCCCAATTTGTGCCCATTTCCCTTCTAGGCCTACTGGTGACTATAGGTAATCTCCCAGGCACTTCCCTCCCTGTGAAGGTGAGGACAGAAAGGGGGCATTCATTTTCTGGAGCTTAGAAGCATGTTTACCACTCCCCAGCTGGCCAGAGCCTGCTGCTTCTATCTCATTTAGGAGCTTCCCTTGAGTTGATGGGCTCCAAGAGGCCAAATGAAGGGCCACATGGAGTTCTGAATGAGGCAGTAGGTATTTCGCCACTGTTTTCTTCCAAATCATCAGTTAATAGGCTGCTTCCCTGGGTTATTGTTGCCACTCAAGTATCCAGTGATGATGAATATGGCCAGTGTGCTTCAGCTATAGCTGCTCCACCTCTTACCTCTTCTCAGCCCAAGGACTGAGGTTTTTTCTTCCTGCTTGGGCTGCTGGTCCTCAGGCCATTCTTCAACAAAAAGCCAAAGAAAACTTAATGTATTTCCAGACACTTTCAGAAAACTGGGCTCTCAGCTGTTTCTTTCCTACCGATGAGATCAGAAACCTCAACAGTCCAGCTCAGGTCACCTTCTGATCATGCCAAGCCCTCCCCTCACTGCGCCCTGAGTCACAGGTCTTAGATATAATGGCTGGGACCAACCTCAGATTTTGTACAAAAAGCTGGGTACATAGTCAAACCTGAGCATAGGGTTGTTGGTCCCAGGAGATTCGTGCATATAATGCAGCTTCAGCAGCTCAGCCAGATACTGGACCACCCTGATGTCCTCATTTACTAGACCCAGGTTCAGCTTCAGGAAGCTCAGCTGGCGGCTAGCCACTATATCCTCTGTCTCCCTATCATGGGCAGGCAGGTGCAAATGGTGGCAGAACGTGTAGAGGAAGGCCTTGGAGCAGAGCTGGGTGAGCATGCTCTGCACATGCAGGTAATAGGTGCTGCCCCGCTTGATCTGAGTGCGGTGATCTGCCAGGCGGGGCACCAGTGTACCCCTGTACAGGGGACAGCGTAGGGTTTTGTTGTCCAGGTCCAAGATGCTTGTGTAGCGGCTGTAGCGGCTCAAGGCATGAAGGGTGCCTGTACTGCCAGGGGAGGTCACTCTGAAACAAACAGGCCAAGGTCAGGAGGATGGGCAAGGATCAGGCAGATGGAGGCAGACACTTGAGACATGGGGCCACTGTCCCCAGGTTGGTGCCCACCCAGCCAGCAAGCACAAGGCAAAGATGATCATCAAAATCCTTGAAGGGCTCCTCCCTACCTTCATAACCAAGTTCAAACATTCTGGCTTATTTCATCAGGCCCTGTGCAATCTGATTCCTACTAGCTTTGAAGTAGGAAAGGACAGTTACCTGAATGGACTCTTGTTAGAGAGCAAGGCAAGCCTTAGGGGGCTCAAAACTACCTGTCTGTTTCTGAATCTCCTGCCTGAACTTGACTAACACTAACTTAAAATATATCTAGCCTTCCATGATCTGCTTTTCTTTGTGTCTCTGCTTCTGTCCTGAGACCTTAGTCAAAACTCATCTATGATAGAGATAATAGTTCCTACTGTTACATGGAGCTACTCATAGTTACTACAAAAACAAAATGAGTTACCTTAGGATTGTATCTGGCCCTCAGCAGGTGAGGTCATTATCAATCATCTTTACTACTTTGAACCTAGTACCAACCAGTCTGTTGACTGCTGTCCGCTTTTCATCTTCCACTGGGACAAGGAGCACCTCCATTCTACCTCACTTGGTCTCAGTTAACAATCACCGTACATTACCACATACTAGGCACTGGTCTGGGAACCAAGTTTGCAATGAGGAATGACCTGGAATATTATCCTACATGAGCTAGCACTGACCAGGAGAGGGCCTGCACATAAGCACAGAGAGATGAAGGGAGACATGGTCTCAGTCTGAAGAAGAGGGACTTGAAGTCCAGGGAACATTTGTTGAGGTGCAATCTCGGAGATGGGCTTTAGCAGGAAAAGAGACCCTGAGGACTGCAGGAAGACCACAGCAAGGCAAAATCACAGAAATAGGATGAAGAGACCCAATCAGGCCCTGTGTCCTAAATGTAGATAAAAACCAGCAAGGGAAAATCAGCTTGCAGGCAGCCACAGTTCACAATGTCCATGAGAGTAAGGGTGGATCTCTAAGCCAGCCTCGCTAACCTCTACTACTAGAACCTCCTGTACCTCTGGTCACCAGACCTAGAGGGCTCTGGACTTTGCACTGGCTTCTCTACACTCAGCTTGTTCCCTAGACACCCTCACCTAGCCTGGGTAAACACAACCTAAGACTGGCATGTCTAGTACCACCCTCTACGCAGGTCTTACCTATCTACCTGCTCCTCTACTCTACTGAGATGCACTGCTCAGATCCAGCACCCTGGGGTGCTACTCTGGCACTTCTCATACACTCAATGGTAGCACCTATAGAAAATGCTGGTTACTGCTAGCTCTTCCCATTTGTTTCCCACAAAGCTCTTCCTCAGGCCAGGTGACATGCAGTCAGGACCAGACCTCTGTCCTCTGCTACAGGGAGCACCACCCACACCTCACCTGCTTAAGGCACTAAAGCCAACCCAAAGTTAGGAGGACAAGACGCCCAAAGGGGACTGAGGCTTGTCCTTAGTCACCCAGCCAAGATTCAACCCAGTCTTGTAATCTCTGTTAGTAGTTTCTTCCACAACTGAATTCTATTTACCCACTAGCCCAGGGCTTATTCTTGCTGCTTACTCAGGCATACAGTTTTCCCTGGTATTCATGTAAAATGATGGGAAACCTCTGTGACTATATGTTCATCTCTTCTTCCCACCAATACTGATACAACCAACAAGGGTTGGATTTCCAAGCACAAGGCCTATGTAGGTGAGAAGAATCTAAGGCCACTGAGGCTAGTGGTTCAAAGTGAGAGATGGAAAAGAGTTCATCATCTGAACTGATTCTAGGTGAAACCAAAGGACCTTAGAGGTCTATATTAACCTAGTCCTAATGTGTAGTTCAAAGCTCTATGGACAAAGTCATGAGGGTAAATGCGATCTCTCCTACTCGTGATTTTTAAAGTTATGTCTTAGTGTGCCTCCCTGCATCAGTGCAGTCCTGGCCTCCCTGGGGACCCAATATATGCCCATGTCCCTAAGCACTTCTAGGAACCAGAAGCTGCACTAAAACCTGACCAATATTCTAAATGTTAATCCTTCCTACAGCTCCAGAAGGTAGGCACCATGAGAATCCAACCCCTACACCCTGCACAGAAGGGCTCAGCTTGATTCGGGAATTAATGAGCAAGTATCCATACAGAAGTGATGGCAGTACCAAAGTCTGACCCAAACCCCACTGTTCCTTATCTAACTACCACATCCACAACAGTGTTCACCTCCTGCCATTCCACCATCCTGGCTACTCCTCACCATCCCTCAGCAGGCTTCTTTTCAGGAGCTGTAGTTGATCCATTCCCACACTACTGTGGGACCCTCTGTGGCCTCTTCTCTGGTGACTGTATGCCAACACCTACATAGGACACTGGGCCCCTCATACCCAACATATGTTCCCACTTAGAAGATATGCAGGTAGTTTTCTAAGAGAAGTTCCTACCTGAGAATCTGTACGTTGGCCTCAGTTGTCCCTCCTGAGAGTCTCTGGCTTTCTCAGGATGCTCCCTGAGAGCTCCTGGCTAGAACCACCTGGAGCCCTGCTAGCCTACCAGTCCACTGGGGCACTCACATGAAATGGACACTAATCAAATCCCATGAGCACTAATCAAATCCCATGAGACAGGTGTTGTTGGCTCTGTCTACAGCATAGGAACTTAGAGGTCAAGCAGACAACATGGTGTCAGTAGGGGACAGAGTGTACCACAATGGCTCCTCCTGGGCAGTGTCTAGCAGATAGCTGCCCTCATAAATATCTGGCAAATAACCCATGAACAAACCCTCTCATTTTGTTTTTTTTTTTTGTTGTTTTTTTTTTTTTGAGACAGGGTCTTGGTGTACAGTTCAGGCTGGCCTTGAGCTTAGTTTTGTAGCCCAGGCTGGTCTTGAACTCTCACCAATCCTCCTGCCTCAGCCTCCCAAGTGCTGGGATTACAGGCATGCGCCACCACGCCCAACTCAAACCCTCTCATTTTGTTACAATGGGGAGTGACCTGCCCAGGTGCCCACTGTGAATGAGCCAAAGAAAGACAGAGCAGCCCCAGAACACAGACTTCTCATGCCCCTTCTCTTCCATAGACAAATATATTGCCCACCAGCATGTTCACAATGTCATGAATAGATCACAGCCTTTCCAATTCAGCCCAGCCTAGTCCCCAGGGTCCCTTGACCCTCAACAAGGCTTTTCAGCTGATGACCTGCACCTCTTTCACCATTCTGGCACATGTTACATAGGGAAATGTAGCAGAAAAGTATAGACTGCTCCCTCCTCAGATGGGACTTTGATGATCACCTAGCTGGGCACCTTTAATTTATAAGTGAGTGAAAACAATGAAAAAAGGAAAGAAACAGGTTACAAAATGAAACTGAACATGGGGCAAACAAGGAGGCTCAGCTAGACCTGTCAGTGTTCAGAAAGACAAGGTAATCTATTAAAGCACAAATAGTAATGGAAAGAAATTAATAGTATTCAGGATGAAGAAGAAAGAAGTGACTCTCAGTTTTCCTTTTTAAGGCTGGGTATATAGAGTTTCAGCTTAGAGTTTCAGCTATTGCTTAGCATGTAGAAGACCTGGGCAAGGCCTTGGGTTCGAACCACAAAAACTAAAACAGGAAAACATCAGGCTTCAAGAGCAAACAGAATGGAGGATTATTGACCATACTTTTACTGTCATTTTTAATCCAAATATTGTGCTATTCAAAGTTTAAAAGATATGACTAATATTAGAATAAAGTGTGCTGGCATTGAAGAAAAAAAAATGCTGAAGAGCAAACAAAAGAGGGGATGTAGGGGCTGGGGAGATAGCTCCGAGGCACAAGTGCCTGCTGGGCAAGTGCAAGGTCGTGAGTTCGAACCCTGGTCCCACAAAAAAAAAAAAAAGAGGGGATGTGGTGGTACATGCCTGTAATCCCAGCACTCCAGAGGCTGAGACAGGAGGACGGCCGAGAGTTGGAGGCCAGCCTGGGCTACACCATGAGCTCAAGGCCAGTCTAGATAACACAGCCAAACCCTGTCTCAACAAAACAAAACAGTAAGCAGCTCAGTAAAAGCCACTGGAGCCCTCCTGTCCAAGGACGGCCAGTCATGAATGTGAATCTCAGTCAGAAAAAATCTGAGATCTGCAACCTTGATACACATTGTACAGAGTCTTTACCTTATCCTAGGTCTGAATCAGAATAGCTTGAGGATGGGCTTCAAGAATCTATGATTTTAAAAATTCTCTCAAATAAATCTGACACAATAGAAGGACACAATGGCATTGGCAACTACTTAGAAACTGTGATTCTTCCTTCTAAATGACAATGAAACCAAAGTTAGAGAGGAAAATGATTTGCCAAAAGTAACAGTGCAGGGGCCTGGCGGGATGGCTCAGAGGTCTAAAGCGCCTGCTTGGGAAAGCTTGGGCGGCTTCAGGGACCGCGGTTCGATCCCCGGCACCACATGCTGTGCCAGCCCTGCCCTCAGGGCGGGCTGAGCCGGCCATAAAAATGAGTGAATAAACAAATAAAGGTTCTGAAACAAGAAGAAAAAAAAAAAAAAAAAAAAA
>PVJA010051628.1:0-12752 GCA_004027025.1 Myocastor coypus
AAAAAAAAAAAAAAAAAAGATATCTTAACAAGCTTCCCCCAAAACTAAATAATCTAATTACTGGCATGCCTGAAAACAGATACTGTGACAAAAGGAACTCTTTATTATGCCATCTGAGTCAGAGAGTGTTAATAAACCAGCCTTTGGGGTGACCCCAATGGAAGCCCTTGGAGTCCATGGATAGCAGGCAGAAAAGAAAAAGGTAGCAAGTCATCTGAACAGCTAACTGGAAGAAACAACATTCAATACAGCAGTCATGGCTGAATTTCTATCATTTTGTTTAGTGAAATTCTGTATCTTTTCTAGTTTTGTTTCCTATTTTTTATTCTCTTTTAGGGGCCCGGCAGGATGGCTCAGTGGTCTAAAGCGCCTACTTAGGAAAGTTTAGGCTGCTGCAGGGACTGCAGTTCGATCCCCAGCACCACATGCTGCGCCAGCCCTGCCCTCAGGGCAGGCTGAGCCAGCCATTAAAAAAAATAAATAAACAAAAAGTTCTGGAACAAGAAAAAAAAAAACTAGTATAATAATCACTGAGAGGGATGGCCTAATAGCTCAGCGGACTAAAGCAGCTGCTTAGGCAGAGCGCAGTGGCTGAGGTTTGATCCCAGGCATGCCGAGATGGCGATTGAGAGTGAGTGTGGTGGTGCCTGCCTGTGATCCCAACACTTGGGTGGCTGAAAACAGGAGAACCACTGGGAGTCTGGTCTACATAGTGAGACCCTGTAGACACTGTAGACCTTGTCTTAAATACAGAAAGGAAAAAAAAAAAAATCACTGAGCCAGGCATCTTCCTTTCCTATCTGAAATTTTATATAATTCCTACAATGATTTTTCTTTCAATAAAGTTGATTTTCATTGACAAATAGAAATGGAGTGTTTACTGTGCACATGTATATGGTTTACATCCATATATTTCTGTACATGTAGATAGGAATGGCTTGATAAAGCTAAGTAACACACTCGTTACCTCACGCACTTTAGGCAACTTAAGTCCTGTTTTCAAATTTTGTTTGTGTCAGGCCAGACCAGAGAGAGGAGAAACCTGAGCTGCTCACTATAAACACTAGGCCCACCCTACTGACAATAGAGAGCCAGCCCCAAGTGAACAAGGATCTTGCCAGCCCAATATTTTTTTCTAACTATCCCATACAATTGATGATCTAGATACACTTGTACTAGAACAATGAGAATTACTCGATGTTTATCTGTTAGCAAACTAGGTTACAGAAGGACTGTTAGGATTCTTTTAGCCATTTCAGACAAACTCAGCTCAAGTCAGCTTCAGTAAAATAGGAAGTAATTGGCTGACATACCTGAGAAATTCAGGATGACTCGCTTCATGCCATGGCCTGAAGTAGCTCTATGCTTAGATTCTCTGTGGAAGAAAGAACTTCTTTTTCAGGTTGGTGTAAGTGATTGTCCTGCAATGGAGTGTCACTGGATTAACTGGGTCATGACCTCAACTGTGCTCGACTCAGAGCTTGACTCTGTAGTGTCTAGAGTTATACACTTCATAGTTTCTAATAGGTACTATTGATGCAGGAAGAAAAAAACTCATCTTAGGAGGATGACCTCCAAATGATACAGGGAAAACTGATCTCCCAACCTGAAATGTACCTGGGACGAGTTCGTGTTCTCTAAAACCAAAGAATGAATTTTAGGAACACACGGAGGTAATGGGCAGAACATATTTATTGAAGGAAAGAAAGCTGTCCAAGAGAGGGCCAGGAAGGGTTCCCCAGTGGGTGTCCCCTGGAAGCTGTCTCTTCCAGAGACTTATAGAGGAAAACCATGTGGTGAGGCGGGTCTAAGGTGAAAACCATGGAAACTCACTTAGGCGGGCATGAGGTGAGACAAAGCTATGGTCAGCCAGTGAGGGTACAAGCAGTATTGCTCAGGTAAAATTGATTAAGTCCAGGACCAAACGGGAAAGCAAGTCAGGTAGCAAGCAGGAGTGAATGCAGAACAGCACCTTATCAGGTAGCCATCCGGTAGTAGTCGGATTAATGATTCTTCTGGCTCCCTCAGGGTGATGAGCAATCTCGGATGTCAATCTTTAAGGAGGTCAGCATTGGTTCCATCTTTGGTTTTTAGGTCTGGCCCACAGCGGGAGCATCCATCCATCCCTCCCATAGTTGCTGGATATCTTGCCTTCTGTATTACCTTCTTCAAGGGCCTAGCCTGTCTGACTGCCTATAATATTTCTATCTAACTCGTCTGCCTGCAACTATCACAAACAAAACCTATAGGACTTAAGAGAAAGGTTTTCCTCCTAGAGTTCAGAAGGGATGAGCTCTCTCCAAAGGTTCAGGAGACAATCCATTCCATTTTGTCATTGTTCTAGGAGCTTCTTGACTTATGTCCCCATCTTTTCAATCTCAGCATCCAAGGTCAAGGTCTCTCCCTGTATTTTGCCTTTCTCTTACAAGGACACTTACAATTGCACTTAGGGTCTGCTGCTTAATTTAGGACACGATGCTCCTCTGAAGATCCTTAGTGTATCAATATCTTTGGTCCTAAAATTTGTAGGTTATGTGAGACATGGCTATATTTTGGGCAGAGGGACCATTCAGTTCAGTCAGCAAGGAATATTTCCACCAAATGAAGCAGGCTGAAGATAAGAAAACAGATGCTGGACAACAAACATAACAGAATGTTTATGACAGGAAGCTCCTGTCCTGTCTGCATTTATTGCATGTGTCTACGATCTGGAGAGGGCCTACATTGTGTTGGGTACTGTGCTGTGCACATAGGCTATGGTCCAGTCTGCCTTTTTTCTTTTCTTTTTTGTACTGGGGATGAAACTCAGGCCCTTGGGCTTGCCAGTCAGACATGCCACTGAGCTATCTCCCCAGCCCTTACGGTCCAGTCTGAAATATATACCCAAGCCTTAGTGCACGCATGTGGAAGAGAACCCAAAGCTTGCCAAGAAAGAGTCCCTCTGTTGGGAAGTCTCTAGACTTGCCTTGGTGGGCTCACTGAGATGCTGTTCTAGCTGTGACTGTGAGCTAAGTTGTGAGAAAGAGAGGAGAAATGGTTCTTAGAGGCAGTCAGCACAAACTGGGGTGTGAGGGAGACACAGGCTAACAGCCCAGTGTAGCTGAGGAAGTCTTAACAGGCAGCCTAGAATACTAGTATTTGCAGAGAAAAACCATAAGGTTCTCAGAGTGGTGGCCAGGTTGGGATTTGGGATTGATTGGTATGTGGAGAATGGTCTAGCAAATCTGAGGTAAAGATGCTATAATGTCATCTCATCCTCCCAATTCAAGATGGAGGGGCTGGGGAAATAGCTCAGTAGAATAAGCCCTTGCTTGGGAAGCACAAGGGCCTGAGTTCAATCCCCAGTTCCAACAAACAAACAAACAAGCCACTTCAAAATGGCTCCTGTGTGGCAGGTGTTTTGCTGTGCTTTCTTCTTCTAGGGTTGCCTGCCGCCAGGCTGGAAGGCTCCTCCTTCAGATCTCTGCCTTTTCAGAAACATACAACTGTAGATCTGTATCCATTCCTATAGCATATGTAGTTTCCCACTGCCTGGCTTCTGTGGTACACAGAAGACAGAGTTCTAGAAAGTTCCACAGGTTAAGAGCTTCAAAAACTTTCACTGGGCAGAGTTCCAGAAAGTTCTGCTGACACCAAAGGAACTTCTCTGTCATCGAGGGAACCATGGTGGTGCCCTACCCAACAAGGTCTCCATCTCATTTCTAGGAATGCACAGGCAGATAGAGTGCTTCTCCTTGCATCCTTCCTCTCAGTCATGAGGGTTAGTGGTTGACAGGTATTTCAGGACTTACAAATGAACCCAGGATACTCGCAGAAGCACATCCTGACTCTTTTTTTACTACAAGGTCTCACTATGTAGATCTGACTTGTAGTATTCTTCCTGTTTTCAGCATCCCAAGTGCTGGGATTACAGGCTTGCATCACCATACCCAATCTTAGTCATCATTCTCAGTCCTCAGTTTCAGTGTGCCCCAGGAGGGGGGCAGCACGGCACACCATCCACTGAGCCATCTGGCTGGCTCTTAAGGAAGAATCTTTTTTTTTTTTAATTTTTTTTTTTTTTTTTCTTGTTTCAGGACTTTTGTTTGTTTATTCATTCATTCTCATGGCGGGCTCAGCTCGCCCTGAAGGCAGGGCTGGCGCAGCATGTGGTGCCGGGGATCGAACCGCGGTCCCTGCAGCCATCCAAGCTTTCCTAAGCAAGCGCTTTAGACCACTGAGCCATCCTGCTGGGCCCCAAGGAAGAATCTTGATAAACTGTTGTTGATCTCTTTCCTTAGCCACCCAGAGTACAAGGGTTGCTTATGCATGTTTGCCACGAGGCCTGCATTTCTTAGGGTCCTGTTTCCATTAGCCAAACCCTCATCTGTCCACTCCCCAGTTACAGTTGATGGCTCTGATATTAGGCTTTCCCTGTTGAAAAGGTGACTTTTTCCTGACTGAATCCAGATGGGGACATCAACTCTTAAACCTAAGCTATGCATCAGGATAGCTATTCACATAAATATAGCTGGTGCAACTGAGGAAATAAATTTTAAAAATGTTATTGAATTAATAAATTTTTTAATTATACAAGGTAATAGGTACCATCTTAACTTTAAGGTTATAGTTCAGGCGCGCTAATAATATCCACATCTTTGTGCAATAAATCTTCAAAACTTTTTCAAGGGCCAGTCAAATAGCTCAGCGGATTAAAGTGCCTGCTTAGGCAGACACAGGGGTTGCAGAGGTCAGAGGTTTGATCCCTAGCCTGCCATCCTGATCCCACCGCTGGGGTGCACTGAGATGGCAATTAAGACTGGTGGCATGGGCCCACAATCCTAGCGTTTGGGAAGCTGAAAGCAGCATCATTATGAGTCCAATCTACCTAGTGAGGCCCTGTAGGCCCTGTATACTACATACATAAAAAGAAAGAAAGAAAGAAAGAAAGAAAGAAAGAAAGAAAGAAAGAAAGCAGGCTCTCTCAAGAGACAGTGCTAGTTGTGCAGAAAGGCACACAGACCTGGCTGCATGTGGCTGTGCTTCAGCCCACACAGTTCCTACACACAGGAGGAGACAAGTCCCAGCCATCGTAAGTTTGCCTTCCTTCCATCTAAACTCTGGAGGTGGGGCTGGGGAGATAGCTTCAGGGCACAAGTGCTTGCCTGGCAAGTTCAAGGTCATGAGTTCGAACCCTGGTCCCACAAAAAAAAAAAAAAAAAAAAAAGTAAGCTGTCTTAGATATTTTGGGGCCCAGCAGGATGGCTCAGTGGTCTAAAGCACCTGCTTAGGAAAGCTTAGGCAGCTGCAGGGACCGCAGTTCGATCCTCGGCACCACATGCTGCACCAGCCCTGCCCTCAGGGCAGGCAGAGTGGGCCATAAAAATAAATAAACAAACAAAAGTTCTGAAACAAGACAAAAAAATTTTTTAAAAAAGATATCTGTTCTCCTACATTCATTGAAACATTGCTCACAAAAGTCAAGATTGAAATTAAAAAAAAACAACTCTGGAGGCAAAAGCTACTGGCAGAAGATAGGGTGCCCCTTCCTCAGTCCCGACTGCCCTTCATGCCTATCCGATCTCTGGAAGTGTTTGTAGGCATCTGGATTAGAAATATTGTAGGCAGTCAGACAGAGCCAGGCTCACAAGGAGACAAGATGGAAGACAAGGTGACTTTACACCTTTGTGAGACAGACACTCCCAGCTCTGGGCCAGACCTCAAGACAAAAGAAGAGGGCTGGGCAGGATGGCTCAGTGGTCTAAAGCGCCTGCTTGGGGAAGCTTGAGTGGCTTCAGGGACCGCAGTTCGATCCCCGCCACCACATGCTGCGCCAGCCCTGTCCTCAGGGTGGGCTGAGCCGGCCATAAAAATGAGTGAATAGAGGACTGGGGAGATAGTTCTGTGGCACAAGTGCCTGCATGGCAAGTGCAAGGTCATGAGTTTGAACCCCTGTCCCACAAAAAAAAAAAAAAAAAAATGAGTGAATAAACAAACAAAGGTTCCGAAACAAGAAAAAGAAAAGACAAAAGAAGAAAAAAAATGTAGTCACATACTGCCCTAGGAATGAACACTCTAAATAGGTATAAATGGCCTTAAAAGAGCCTAAATGAGTCAGTAACCCACCCCCAACAGGAAGAGATCCTGTTCCGTATTCAAGCCTGCACTTCCCCATTTGGTATTTGTTTAATCAGTTCTACCTGAGCAATGGTGCTTGTAACCTCACTGGTTGACCACAGTTTATCTCACCTCATGCCCACCTAAGCGAGTTCCCATGGTTTTCACCTTAGACCACCTCACTGAATAGTTTTCCTCTATAAAAGTCCCTGGAAGAGATAGCCTCCTGGGGGATTCCCACCTGGGAGCCCCTCCTGTCCCTTTCTCGGACAGGAGCTTTCTTTCCCTTAATAAATATGTTCTGCTCTTTACCTCTGTTTGTTCCTAAAATTCATTCTGCAGTTTTGGCGAACACGAACTCATCCCAGATACTTTGCAGGTTGGGAGATCAGTTTTCCCTGTATCATTTGGAGGTCATCCACCCAAGATCAGTTTTTACAGTGCATCGAGGGACAGGCTCCTAGGAAGCAGTGACTGAGACCCAAAGTCTCAGGACATGAATACTGCTGGGCTCCCGACCCCAAAACACAAAACACTTTCTCAAACTGTGTTTTGCAGATTACTCTTTCTGCATATTCCAGGAGAGCTACCAAGCCTCCTACCTCGCCCACCCCACGAGGCCCACTGCTTTCCCATGCTTCCCACCATTCTCACAGTTAGTCATCCTCAAGCCACTCCCCTCTTCATGAATTACTAAAACCCAGTTTGGGCCCTGGTTGAGGACTTTGTTCTGCTTAGCCATTGTTTTAGCCAGACTTAGCATGCCCCTGGGCTCCCCACATCTACAGATGTGTTCATTTCTTTGTTTTCATTGTGGATTGCACTAGAAGTGGTAGATTGGAATTACCTATTGGAATTCTAATAACTTTTCCCAGCATCACAAGTGTGGACTCCACCTGACTGCCACCTTCCCAGAGGAGAGTCAGGCCCTTCAGCAGGAATGCACTGGCCTCATCAATGTGCACAGGAAGCCCAAAGCAAAGAGGAAGTGCCACGGACTTAGTTCTTCCCTAAAAACATCATTCATTAATGTTAATGCACTGTAACCAAAAAACATACACTTGTTTCCTTTCCCATTTATTTGCTATTTATTTTATATATGTATTGGATACACAATCTCTCTACACAGCTTGGACTCATGGTGATCCTGTCAGCCTCTTCAGCGCCAACACCACATTGGATTTCTAGGCCAGTATAGTAGGCACGCAGTGCTCTAGTCCCTGGGCTTGCCAGGCAGGTGCTTAGACCACTGAGCTATCTCCCCAGCCCTCTTTTCATCAGGAAAATTCTTGCAGCTGAGATTCGTTTAGTGGATCCTCTATTCACTTTCTTTACTGATTTTCCTACACAGTTCTGACTTCTCCCTTTATTAAACTTCTATGGCTCTTTGGATTACAGGGTATGTATCAAAGACATTAGTCTTTTTTTTTTTTTTTTAATGTATTTGGTACAGTCAAGAGGGTCTCACTATGTAGACTGGACTTATAGTGATCCTCCTGTTTTCAGCCTCCCAAGCACTGAGATTACAAGTGCAGCCCACCATGCTCAGTCTCAGTCACTGTCTCAGCATGCCCCAGGGGTGGGGCTGGCACAACACATCCAGGATTAGAACCCTGACCGCTGCACTCCACCCAAGCAGGTGCTTTAGTCTGCTGAGCTATGTGGTTGGCCCTAAGGACATTAGTTGTTGTTTGTTTGTTTATGTATTTTGTTTTATTTTTATGAATGAAGTTTATTTTATTATTTATATTATGGCCAGCTCAGCTGCCCTGGAGGTGGGGCTGGCACAGCCTGTGGTGCTGGGGATGGAACCAAGGTTCCTGTGGTTGCCTAAGCTTGCCTGAGCAGGTGCTTTAGACCACTGAGGCATCTCACCGGCCCCAGTACATTACGTTTTTTTTTTTTTTTTTGCCTGGTTGCATCCTATATCTTTATTTTGGGGGACTGCTCCAGGGGGCGAAGCCTCAGTGAGAATTAGTGGCCATTCTCCACTACAGAAAATAGAGTTTTTCCACTGGCCTTGGATGATAGACAGGCCAATCAGATTCCTTCCAGGGAAAAACAATTCCTATGTTCAGCAGGGACTCGTGGTCAGTTGGAGGTCCAGCTCTTCAAGCTGTAGCGTAGTGTGACACACACACACACACATCAGTCATTACTTTTGCGATAAGCTTAGCTCCCTGCAATATCCAAATTTTCTAAGTTCACTGGAAACGAATCAACTTGATTTTACTGATTCTTACCACCAATTTTGTGAGACCTTAACAACAGCCCAGTCCATTTCCCTTTTTTTTTTTTTTTTTTTTGGTGGGACCAGGATTTGAACTCCTGACCTTGAACTTGCCAGGCAGGCTCTTGTGCCATGGAGCTATCTCCATGGCCCTCCTTTCCCTTTTCTTCAAGATTAGTATTTCTGCTTCTGCTGACTACCACAGAAACCCTGAGAGCTGCATCTCTGTTGCTGTTCTGTCTTACATTTAGGGTTTCAAGTTCTAGGCTCAGAGTTAAAACAAAACTGACGAGCCAGTATTTGGGTTGTACCAGAACCAGGCCTATAATGAGTACTGAGGATGGGGAGGGGGATAAATGGGTAGCCATCCTTTCCATCCTTGGGAAGAGGCCCACCTGAAGTGATGGAAGTAGGCAGAATAACACCCCCTCGCAAGTCATGCCTCCAGAAGCTACAAATGTCCCTTCTATGGTAAAAGGGACTCACAAGCTGAGACTCTAAGGTTATAGAAGCTGTTCTGGATTCTATAGGCAGAACACACTATTGGCAAACAAGTCTTCCCTAGAGCCTAGAAAGGAACACCCCTGCAGTGAGAAGCCCAACTACAGAACTGTAAGTTAGTGGATGGGTTCTATGTCAGTCCATTCAGGTGATAACCATGTGTTACAGCAGCAAACAAAACTAACACGAAGTTAACTCCTTGCACGGAGGGGTGGCAGAGAACGACTGCTTTGAGGACTGCGCTGCTGAGGCTGTAGCCTGTGGAAGGTGGGAAGTGGGAGGTGTCCTATAGCGTTCTGATAAGCAAGTGAAGGACTCTGAACAGCCAAAATGTGAGTGCTAGTACCTACCGTAAGAACAGACAGTTTAGAGCCAGTAACTGATTAGGTTAAGTATTTAGAGGGAGACAAACCGAGGAAACAGAATGGACCTTCATAAGGAATGTCAAGTCAATGCGCGCGCGTGCACGCACACACACACACACACACACACACACACACACATGTACATATATGCTAAGAAAATCTAATGAAACTTGGAAGCAATCCACACTCCGTAAAAATGCAGCTAATTCAGCCAGTTGCCTCTGGACCTACGTATGGGGATCTGCTCCCTAATGCGTGCAAGGGTCACCGACTTAGTGGCTAAAGAATTGCTGGAGCCCTAGTGAGGAGCACAGGAAACGGAAGGTGTGGTCCACCAGGCTAGGAAGGCTGAAGGAGCCCGGGAAGCTAAGGGTAGCGCTAAAGGTCCACGTTCCCGACTTCGGTCACACAGGTCGCAGATCACACGCGAATCTTCTTCAGCTCGGCCCACTGCAGCTCGGTCCGGAAGGCGATGGAGCAGGCAGGGGACCCGCAGGTGCGGCCCCGGGGCACGCAGCGGGCCAGGGCGTCGCGCACGCTCAGCTCTTTTGTTTCCTTTGCTTTGCTCAGGTCGTCGTCCTTCTTTCGCTCTTAGTTCAGCTGAAACATTTTGGCGCTTGAAGACCTGTTTACGCCAGTTAAGGAAACTTAGGCGGGTCGCCCCCGGCGCAGGGTAGACTCCGGATTCCCGTTCCCTCCAGAGGAGCCAGGGTTTCCGTGCGTCGGGATCCGGAGGAGCGGCGGGGAGTCCTCCCTGGCGCGCTGGCAGAGGGGACGCCGAGGACACTGGCCGTGAGAGCCCGGCGCCCGTCGAGCCTCCCGGGAGCTTTCCACACACGCAAACCCACCGCCCAGCTCCGCACCCGCGCCCAAGGCCGCCAGGCGCCCTGCGGGTCCCCGTCCTCCGCGGCCTCCGCGACTCCGGGCCGGGGTGGGGCGACGACCGGGGCCGGGGGCCTGCGCTGGGGGCGCGCGGGCGCAGCGTGGCGGGGCCCTCAGCCCCCGTGCCCGCGGCCGCCGTTCTCCTTCCGCCGCGCGCTTCCTGTTTGAAGCCCGAGTCCCGCCCGAGCGAGGCTTCCGCGGCCGCCCGCCGGGCAGAGCTCAGCTCTCTTTGTCCACCGCGGCCCCGGGGTCTGGGCGCGGGCGTGCAGGCTGGGGTGCAGCCCTGGGCCCTCCTCGCGGTAGGGGCCGGACCCTGACCCTCCGGGGTGGCGAGACGTCCGCCGAGGCGACCCGCTGCCAGCCCGCGATGACTCAGCTCTGCAGGTAGAGACCGGACGGGCGTCGCTCCTATGTATCGAGACCACACACCCTCAGGGCAGATGTGAGGGACGGAAAGGTCCCCTCCCGCCCTGGCACTGAGATTTGACTGGGACGCCCTGAGCTGCATCCCGGGTCCTTGTCTCATTTCTGTTTGTGAGACGGGGTCTCCCTTAGGTGCCCAGACTGGATCGCTCGCTTGTGATCTTCCTGCCTCAGCCTCCCGGAACTAAGGTTACGGGCGCGCACCTTCGCTCCAGGTGAAGAGCTTAGCTTTTGAACTGTGTTTTGCCCTCCTGTGGAGAGATTACCGTATTTTTCACTTTTTAAAAATTGACTTTGCATGAATAGGAAAGAAATGAGATGAAAGAGAGTGCCCGCCCGGAGGGTGCTGCTGCTGTCTGATCCTGGCCTACGAGAAAGGCCTGCATCTCTTCTTTGGGAAAGAGGGAGAACCTGAGCCTGCCGCGACCCTACCCTAGACCTTCTGCCACTGCGCGGGTGTGGAGTCACTCGGGACAGCCTGCCCCCGCCAAGCCATCTCTGAGCTTGCCGGAGGAGTCCGGGGAGGTGGTGCTGTGGACCTCTGCTTGGGTTCTGTTGCATTAATGTTATTATTTTTCTCCTTTAGAAAAGTTGTTTTATGGACAGATTCAGTCCCTTTTGAATGACCTAACATAAGAAATAGCATTCATAGTTTTATCTTACATTTATTTTTTAAGACAGGACTCGTGCAGCTCAGGCTGGCCTTGAGCTCTCTTTTGTAACCCAGGCTGGTCTCGAACTTGCACTGATCCTCCTGCCTCAGTCTCCCAAGTGCTGAGATTATAAGCATGTGCCCTCCATGCCTGGCAGCATTCATAATTTTTTATAAAACAACTTTTTTTCCTAAGCACCTGCAGTCAAGTAGAAGGAATGGCCTGCTCTTAGCTTGGAAAAGTTTGAGTGGTATTTTCTTGCCCGTGCCCCCCCCCCATCATTCTTAGAGACTGTGGCCATTTTCTAGACTTTTTATGTCACCGATGAGGTTATGAGTTGAAGTGTAGAAATATTTCTTAAGTCCTAGAAGCCATGCTGGTCATCACTGTGAAATTTCTCACACTTTTAGAAAACACACACACACACACACACACAAGGGGCTGGGGAGGCACACACACAAGGGGCTGGGGAGGTAGCTCCATGGCACAGGTGCCTGCCTGGCAAGTGCAAGGTCATGAGTTTGAAGCCCGGTCCCGCAAAAAGCAAGCAAGCAAGCAAGCTTTCTCAGATTTTCCAGCTTCACCTTATTTCTCTTTAAAGCTTTTAAGGAGTGATTGGTGAGACTTTGAATTCTTAATGCCTGATAGAGAGGAAATATGTGGATAAAGCCTTTTGGTATGATCATAATAACTTATATTGTAACTTACTGTGACTTCCAAATGTTTTTGATCATTTCCATGTCTGTTTGCGACTTATTTGGAAATTATATGCGGTGTATATGTGTGTGCCATGGGGGTTATGCTGTACTTCAAGGCCTAGAGTATACTGAGGAAGGATGCGTTGGTTTTTGTTTTGAAATCACTTTCTCAGTGGGTGTGCAGTAGGTACTGTTTCCACTCTTTGCAGAGAGCTGTACACATACACAATACATCTTCTATTCTTTTCTGTTCCTACACCTCCACTCCCTCCTTTCTCCCTACATCTCTTCATTCCCTTTCCCTTTGAGAGTGTTCTACATCCCTGCTTCCATTTTTGTTTTATTTTTGCTTTTGTGTATACCTTAAGATTCTCACATAAGAGAAGACATATGGTGTAAGCTTGTGAGTGTGGTTGTTTCACTTATCATTGTGGTCTCAAGGTACATCCGTTTTTCTGCTTAAGTCCCAAGTTTATCTTTATGGCAGGGTTATATGTAAATACCGCATTTTCTTTATCCATTCATCTGTTCATGGAAATATGAGCAGCTTCCAAGATTTAGCTCTTATGAATTCTTATAAGAGCTAATTGAGGAGCTGGGGAGATAGCTCTGTGGCACAAGTGTCTGCCTGGCAAGTGCAGTGTTGTGAGTTTGAATCCCGGTCCTGAAAAAAAAAAAGAACTAATTGAATTGTTTATATTGCTATTAAAAATGTATCCCTACAAGAGGAATAGCAGCATAAATGGAATTTCTGTCTTCAGTTTTTGAGGAGTCACTGATCTGCCTAGTGATTCTATTAGTTTACATTCCCTCCAACAGTTTAGAAGCAGTCATTTTCTCCTGCAGTCTCACCAGCATTTGTTATTATTGGATTTCTTGATGATGACCTTTTTTTTTTTTTTTT
>PVJA010051629.1:0-12690 GCA_004027025.1 Myocastor coypus
AAAAAAAAAAAAAAAAAAAAAAAAAAAAAAAAAAAAAAAAAAAAAAAAAAAAAATCAAATAGCCCAGTTATTAAATGGCAAATGAATTGAAGAAAAAATTCACACATGAAAAAGTACAAATGATCAATAAGTACTATATGAAAAAATGTTCAACATTTTTAGTCATTAGAGAAATGAAGATCAAACTTACATTGAGATTCCAAAATCACTCCAATCAGAATAACTGCCATCAAGAATAAAAGATCAGGGGCCTGGTGGGATGGCTCAGTGGTCTAAAGCCCCTACTTGGGAAAGCTTGGGTGGCTTCAGGGACAGTGGTTCGATCCCTGGCACCACATGCTGCACCAGCCCTGCCCTTGGGGTGGGCTGAGCCGGCCATAAAAATGAGTGAATAAACAAATAAAGGTTCTGAACCAATAAAATAAAATAAAATATTTTTTAAAAAAAGAATAAAAGATCGTGCTCACTTCGGCAGCACATATACTAAAATTGGAACGATACAGAGAAGATTAGCATGGCCCCTGCGCAAGGATGACATGCAAATTCGTGAAGCGTTCCATATTTAAAAAAAAAAAAAAACCAAAAAGAATAAAAGATCAATAGTAAATGCTGGCAAGGATGCAAGGGAGTAGAACCCTTTTATATTTCGGCTGGCTCTGTAATTAGTACAACCACTATGGCAATCAGCAGAAAAGTTCTTCAAAATTCTAAACAGTGCTATCATTAGTTATGCCACTCCTTGGAATATACCTGAAGCAATAAAAAAAACTGACATTGCAACATCCCACCAATTATTTGTTGCACCAATTTGTTGTTGTTACCATTTCCAGGGGAAAAGATTTAATACAGGACACAAAAGTCATAGTTATTTTATAATATCCACACAAAAAGTTAAATGCAGAAGAGCGCAAGAGATCTGTCCATGCAATAAAGATCCAAAGATTCCAGATGATGGCTTGGATCCTATGGAAATGTCCTCTACTAGTCCAACTTGAGGCCTAGAGCCCGTGACAATGTTTCACACAAGTGTACATCAAGGATCTGCACTGGGAAGGTCCGAAGGTCAGTGGTGGAAATTAGAAAGTCTACACCAGTGGGCTGAAGGATCCATGCCAGCAAGCTCTGGGATCTGTATTGGAGCCAGGAAATGATGCTCAAGGTAAGGACCAGATCTGCCCCAAAGAGAACCGCAGCCATCCTCAGGGTCAGCAAACATCTGGGTTCCTTTGATGATGGGAACAGCCTGCTTCATATCAGGAAAGCTGGCAAGACAAGCTTCTCTGGGACAATCAATAGCACCATCATCCCCTCCAGTTCTCCTTTTATGTTATTGGTAACAATCCTCATGTGGGCCTTCTGCACCCAGCACCACACTGATTTGGTTCAGCTGGGTGCCACAAGTTCAACATTCATCTACAACATGATTTTATTAACTTTATACTGCAATATTTCTATTCTTCTGAGGCAAACCAAGTATTTGTCAAGGTTTCTGTTGTCTTCTTGAGCAGCATTTCATGGAGGATCTTTTCTACATTTGTAATAGATGAAAATAAACTAGGTTGCAAATCACTCTGAAAATCTTAAACCATGTAGCCATATTTCTGTTTGAAATTGTACAAGATACATCACATTCTATTAACCAATAGGAGTGTATTTTTGTAAGCACGGTCAAGTTGAAATAAAGTTTCAAAAAATGAACAACCAAATAAATTAAACTCAGCACAGCGTAAGGACACTGCTGTACCTGTGTTTGTCCCAGCACAATTCATGATGATCACATTATGAAACCAGCCCTGGTGCCCACCATCAGGAGAAAGGGTAAAGAGAACAGTGTACATGCGCAGTCGAGTGTTGCTCCACAGTGAAGAATGAAATTTTGTCATTTGCTGGAAAATAGATTGATCTGGGGATAGTCAGATAGAGGGAAATAAGCCAGATTCGGAACGACAAATATTGTAGATTCTCCCTAATGCTGTGTTTGAAATCCAACAAGAAAAAGAGGGGGTTGAGGAGAGGCATGAAGGTAGAAAGGAGACAATTACAGGACATGAGGAAGGGGTAAGGTGAGGGAGTGCAAGGCTGAGCGATGGGGGGCAGATAGGATGAAAATATATGTATATTTTGTAAAGTTAATAGACACTAATACTAAGAGGGGGAAATGAAAATTTATTTGGTAACAGAAAATTCCTCCCCAACCAGTTACTTCAGTTCCTTAGTTGCCCAAGTAATAGTTCCTGTTCCAGTGCTGGTTGCTCCTGTCTCTTAGAAACACTGATCACTATGAGACACACACTGTATAAACCAATCCCCAGTTGACAAGCCATCCTGCCTCTGTACTTCCTGCTTGCTTATCCCATATAGGCCCTCGACCACCAGAGATCAGAGCTGTTATGGTTTGTGTCTAGTTGTCTTCCCCAAAGCTTCATGCAGTCATAGGGCTGGGACTCCTAGAGTTTGAGATTAAGTCATGATCCACTGGGATTATGGGTGATCCAAAACTGGGATTATGGTACTGAGCACTGCTGGGATTATGGGTGTGAGTGGTACACCAAGCCTGAGGTGGATAGCCTGAATGTAGCATAAGGGAGGCAGAGCGACAGACTCTTTGTCTATTACCATTGATTGTTGCTGTTCTACCACCATGAACTGGATGCTCTCTGCCTTGTGCCACTCAGCTTTGGATCCAGCCAAGTATGTACTGAAGCCTCCAGTAACTGTGAGCTGAATAAACCTTTCCTTCCCTTGTTTCAGGTGTCAGATATTTGTCCCAGCAACAAGAGGAGACTAACTGAGACAAGAGCCTGTGTTTTAAGAATGATCCTGGGCTGGGGAGATAGCTCAGGGGCACAAGTGCCTGCCTGGCAAGTGCAAGGTCGTGAGTTCTATTCCTGGATCTGGAAAATAATAATAATAAGAAGAAGAATGATCCTGATCCATGCCCATCAACCTAAATAAGTCCTGGGTGCCATTTTGCTGTTTTTTCTTACTGTTGCAATTTCAGCAATAATCACAGAAGCAATAGGTATAAGTATTTCTAAGTTTAAAAGGATTTTAAATGTTAACCTAAACCTCAGTAAAGACATGGAGAACAGGAGGGACCAAGTTTCTAGTACATGATTCAAAAAAGACTGAAAATATATTGCATTCAGTTGAGTGTACCTATTTAAGTCAAAGCAATGAATATATAAAGGAAAATAATGTTGTTCCTCTAAATGGAAAAGAAGCAACAAATGAGTTCTTGTTGGTTTTATCATTGGTGAAGAAAACAGACTTGAAAACCATGAAGTTCCCACTAGAGAAAAAGCTTGGGAAGGCATAGATAAAATAAACAAACTTTAAAATCTAAGCATTGCCTGGCAAACACAAGGTCCTGAGTTTGACTTGTCATACCAAAACAAAATGAACACACACACACACACAAAACCCAAAGATCAGCCTGGACTACCTAGTGAGTCGAAGGCCAGACTGAACTACAGAGACCCTGTCTCTACCTCCCTCACAAAGTTAAGCTTATGCTTAATCCCAAGTAAAAGATATATTTCAAAATTATGTAAGCCTATAGGAAAATAGCAAGTTTGATTTACAGACACTTTTTCTTACTGAACAATTCCTTTTTAATCCCATATTAAATAATGGTTATTATTTTTAAATATAACTTCCCAGCTAGTAAAGGTCGAAGAAAGATAAATCCAGACATAGTGGTGCACCTCTGTAATACCAGCACTCAAAAAAGGCTGAGACAGAGGAAGCTATCTGGGCTGCAGAGTGAGTTCAAAACCAGCCTGAAGGGCTGGGCGTGGTGGCGCACGCCTGTAATCCCAGCACTCAGGAGGCTGAGGCAGGAGGATTAGTGTGAGTTCGAGACCAGCCTGGGCTACAAAACTGAGTTCAAGGCCAGCCTGAACTGTACAGTGAGACCCTGTCTCAAAAAGCCAAAAACAAAACAAAACCAGCCTGAGCTGCCTAATGAGACACTATCTCAAGAAGAAAAATGCATATTGCAATAACTTAATAGAAATATTAAGGGCTAGCATCTTTCTCAGTGGACTAAGCACTTGCTTAGGCAAGTGCAAGACAGTGGTTCAGTCCCTGGTGCCAGCCCTGCCCCCAGGCATTCTCAGATGGCCACAGAGTCCAGGCATGGTGGCCCATACCTCTAATCCTAGAGCTGGGGAAGCTAAAAACAGGAGAATCACTATGAATCTGAGCTGCATAGTGAGTTCCTATACCAAACACATAAAAAATAAATAAAGGGCTGGCCAGATAGCTGGGCAGATTAAAGCTCCTGTTTAGGCTGATGCAGAGACAGGGGTTTAATCCCCCCAAGTGTTGTGCTGGTCCCACTCCGGGGATACACTGAGGTGGCAATTGAGACTGGGTATGGTAATGAACGCTTGTAACCCAGCTCTTGGGAGGCTGAACACAGGTGGAGCACTACAAGTCCCTTCTACGTAGTGAGACCCTGTACTGAAATAAAATAAATAAATAAATGGAAAAAGCCTGATAAATAGAAAACACAAAATAAAGTGGTAGAAATAATTTGTACTATGTTCAACAAATCACAAAAGTATACTTACAGTATGATAATATTTAACCATTCGAACACAAAAATGTTCATAACTAGAAACTTCTGCAGCAAAATTTTTAAAAGGCGTGAGCTGGGCCTGGTGGTGCACACCAATAATCTCACGTGTCGGAGGCCAGCCTGAGCTACATAGTGACGTCCTATCTCCAAAAGAACAGTAAGAATAATAAACAAATAAATATTCAAAAGCATGAAATCTACACTAACTTCTGGGTCATGGTAACGTGATGAGTTGGGAGGAGAATGAGATGGATGTTTGCTTCCACTCTACTGGCCATTTTATTTCTTTTGCAACACTGTGACATAAACACGGCAACATGCTAAGATTGGTTTGTGGGGGCAATCCACTTGGGTCCCCTGCTGTCCCTGAATAAACATATTTTGCTCTTTAAAAAATGAAAAAGATTGGCTAGTGGGCATGCAGGTGTTTACAAGGTTATTTTTATATTTTTATGTGATCTGAAGAATTGATTATGCACTTCAGTTTCTAAAAAGCAGACAGGCACAATGGAGGAGATTTGTAATCCCAGCTACTCGAAAGGCTGGGGCTGGAAGATTGCTGAAGCTCACAGTTTGATACCAGCGTGGACAACAGAGAGGTCCTGCCTTAAAACAAAACAAGACACCCTAACTCTTGATAAGTAAACTTACTTATGCAAGCATGTTAATTATCCATTTATTTTATTAGTATATATGTGCCATAATGTTGATCCCATTCATCATAGGAAATTTGTATCTGTACATAATAAATCACGCTTCCTTTTTGCCTACTTCCCTCCCCACTTCAGTCCTTACTTCCATTTATAAAAGCTTTAATTTTCTTCCTTCTGTTCTTTTCTAAATCCCATTTCTTTTTTCCCCTCCCTTGTTCCTCCTCTCATTTGAACAAGTATTTTCTATTTTCCAATATCTATCCTCCATTTCACTCCTTATTTATTAGTTAAGCATTTATTTGGTAGAAGGTCACATTACTCAGCCAGGACTCATAGTGATCCTTCTGTTTCAGCCTCTACAGAGCTGGGATTACGGGCGTGCACCACCATGCCTGGTTTTGTTGGCCAGCTCAGTGTAAATTCGGTACACCGTACGGGGGGGCAAACCCGGGTCCTTGCACTTACCAGGTGGGCATTTAGACCACTGAACTATCTCCCCAGCCCCTATTAGTTGGTACTTACAAGCATCTCCCTTGTTCTGAGGATATGGACAGAGGCTGCAAAATTGTCTCTGCTGCATCAGGTATAGACATAGTTTGTTGGAAAAGCAGTGTG
The DNA here is from genome assembly GCA_004027025.1 of Myocastor coypus. NCBI lineage: Eukaryota > Metazoa > Chordata > Mammalia > Rodentia > Myocastoridae > Myocastor > Myocastor coypus. The sequence continues at coordinate 5,854 of PVJA010051629.1, forward strand.
CTGCACCACATGTCCTCTTGGCTATCCCTGTGCCCATTTACTGCAGAGAGGTTGAAGGTAGAAGACTCTTGGGACCCATGATCATATTCATATACATACTCTCTTTACTGATGTATAAATACTCCCTTTACTGATGTTTAAACATTTTTAAAGAAATAGAAACATACAAAAATTGCACACTTCCTTTAGGACTTTTGGTATTTCTGTATTGTTGTCTTTCTGACTACCCATAGTTTTTTTTTTTTTTTTTTTTTTTTATGTGTGTGTGGCATTTTATTTATTTTATTTTATTTTTACCCATAGTTTCAAAGCATTGTAGGGCTTTTGTCAATGGAAAAATGAATGAACTTTTTTCCTGAAGCTGAGAAGATAGAGAAAAGAGGAAAGGGCTCCATAAAGAATAGGATTTATATATTAATTTAGAGTATATTCTTCTTCAATGTGACCTATCTTAAGATTCAAATAGGGTCTTTTCAAAGGTTATTTTAAAATTCAGCTTCAGAAATGACTTAAGAATGAGTAGCCAAAAATAGAGGTGTGACAAATGCCATTTTTCCTCTCCTGGATGGTTGTAATTTGTGAACACCATGGCATATATAATTAGGGCTTTACTATGCTACCCCCAAAAGAAACCAGAACAATACTCAGGAGAAAGGACAAATATTTCTTCAATCTCAGTTCCCAGTTACCAGGCAACCAACTATCCTAATCAGCAACCATTCCTAGAAGATTCAGACACTGCATAGAAAAAGAGGTGTTTACCATTTTGTATGAACTTGTACTACCAGCCTCATTTTGTTGTAGCAAGAGGATCCAGCATGTGCCCTACCACAAAGAAAAATGGATATGAAAGGTAGAGGGTGGCTCAGTTCAGAAAGGGGAAAGAGGAGTCAGATTCCTGTGTTTGGTGCACCGTTCTCCTGGAAGCTTCCACAGAAGGAATCTGTGTTGTTGGGTTTTTTTGTTTTTTGTTTTTTGTTTTCTGTCTCAGGCTGCCTTAATGGTGGGGGTGGGGTTTGAACCACCCTCCCCTGTGCCTGACAGGGATTGCCTCCACAGGCCCTTTAACCACTGAGCTAACCCGAAAGCCCCCAGGAATCTGTGTTGGGAGGCACAAGGAAAAAAGTAAAAATAGAAGGGCTCAGGCCCTGCTTCCATTTGGCATGGTCCATAATCCAATATGTGATAGTTGAGGGGGACCATGTCAGTGTGTGACGAGGGTGACACACAAAAGGAAAGGTTACTTCCAGACAAGACTTGCTCCAGTCACCAAGAAGCTCAGGGGGAGCCATTTCTTCAGCAAAAGAAAGCCTCAGGGAAACAGCCCCATACTGAAACCTTTATGGCTGTCTTAACTGGTAACTCAAGGACTGGAGACCAAAGATACAAAAGAAAAAAACACTTGAAACATTTGTATAGAAGTTTTGTTCCAGAGGCAGGAAAGAAACAAATGATTTGCTAAGTGACATAAGTTGACCTAATTTAAGCAAGCTTACTGGGCAGGAAGTCTACTGGAGGGCAGGAGGAACACAATGTCCAAAGCAAACATCTCAGAACAACTTTTAGTTCCGTTGGCTGTTGCCCTGTAGACCTGCTCTAAACTTAGCTATGCATTCCAGGAGCCTGTTGTTCCCAAGGCCCCTTCCTTTTCATATTCCCTTCAATCATTCCTTTGTCCAGAATCTCCCAAGAGGGATAGAAGTGGACAAATGAGTGGATGGTTGGATGGATGGATGTATGGTTGGATGGATGAATTCATGGTGGATGCATGGATGAATGGATAAACGGATGGGCCTGAGGCAGTGACACGCCATGTGGGATACTGGTGAAGGGATGCAAAAAAAAAAGAAAAAAAAAAAATTAAGAGTCTGGTGGAAAGAAAAGGGCTACAGATGCTCCAAGCCACAGACCTAGCAATGATAGCAGTACACCAGCCAGAGGCCAAGAACTGTGACTTCCCAAGTGAGTCTCCAAAGCCAGGCATGGTGGCATAAGCCTATAGTTCCAACAGGCAAGAAAGTTCAGCCAGAGCAACTTAGTAACTTAGCTGGAACTTGTCACAACAATAAGAAAATAATAATAAAGGGCTAGGGATATAGCTCAGTGCAAAAGCCCTGGGTTCAGTCCTCTGTTCAAAAGCAGGAGAGGGAGCTCAGTGGGACAATGGGCCACAGATATAGCCCTCTACTGTAGAGACAAGTTTGATCTTAAGGTCAGAGTGAATCTGAGGTTCCTCCTCTTACTACCACGAAATAGCAAATCCTTCAATACTGATATAGGAAAAATATAACTCCCAATGTGCCAGATGCCAGATGTGTCAAGTGTATGTTCTCTGACATCAAAGAACGAATGCCAAAGCACAAAGAAAGATAGGATCAGGAAAGATTTATTGAGGAATAAGAATAGATCCTGAAGGACAGGAGGGGTCCCAAGTGGGTTTCCACCGAGGCTCTTTGTTAGGGGTAACTTATGCAGCAAAGTTAAAATGTGGGTGCATGGTGGATTGAACTATAATCAATCAGTAAGCATAGCTATGTTGCTAATATTGATCCAATAGGAAAGCAGGGTACATAGCAAGAGCACACGGCTGACATTATTCATCTTGGCTTACATACAACTTCTAAAGCAGGAACACCTAGGGGAGATCGGGTCCAGGCGTTCTTCTGGTCACCCAAGCAGGTATCTGATGTCTATATGAACTGGGTGGCATCTCAAACTTCCATTGAAATTCCTTAGGGAGTATGCAAGTTTGGTCATTGTGACTTTTTTTTTTTTTGTCTTTTTGAAACAGAGTCTCACTATGCAGTTCAGGGTGACCTTGAGCTCACTTTTGTAGCCCAGGCTGGTCTTGAACTCACACCCATTCTCCTGTCTCAGTCTTCCAAGTGCTGGGATTACAGGTATGTGCCACCATGCCTGGCTATTGTGACTTTAATTTGGAGGCCTGGACTTCTTCAAATGCACCTCTGGTCACAATTTTGATGTGTTCTCATCTTTTGCATTGACTACCTCCAGGGTCTGTCCCTGTCTGACTGCCTGTTAATTTCTACCTAACTTAGCTGCCTGTAATAATACAACTAGACATCATTTATGAATGAGAGTAGGTATAAAGGGGAAGAAATATAAAAGGCTTTGTAGTTACCCAAAAGAAAATGAAATATTCAAAAAAAAAAAAACAAAAAACCCAGCACTTGGGAGGCTGAGGCAGGAGGATTGGTGCGAGTTTGAGACCAGCCTGCTACAAAAGTGAGCTCAAGGCCAGCCTGAACTGCATAGAGAGACCCTGTCTCAAAAAGACCAAAAAAAAAAAGAAAATGAAATATTCAAAAGCAATTATTTATTTAAATGAAAAGAGATTGTTATCTGAAACTGTGGAGTTCAAAATTTGGATTGGGATTTTTACACCTTACTGTGGAACAAGACAGAAGCAGCAAGGAAAATTAGGCCCATCACAGAAAAATAATAAGGAAAAAAAAACAAACAAACCCTGTAGACCTTGCACCAAATACATAAAAAATTATTATTTTACATGTTACAATTGTAATTTGGGTAAACTTTTGACCCCCCACTCTGCAGATTTTTAGAGGGTTATTATTCCAGATTCTGGTTTTTTTGCTGGTGCTAATACTTCTCCTTATTTTGTATGTATTATCCTTTTAAAATTAACTGTATTCTCTCCACTGTATTGACTAAGGTTTCAAACACAATACCGGCTTTGTCTGATGGAAATGGCAGATGGAAGGTGTGAAGCAAGAGACAGTAAGATTAAGAAAAGACTCAGCTCTTTGTAGTCATAATAAAATGCCTGCCCTGCCATTCTGCCCTTCTTTTTAATTTGCTCCTCTCCTCTTCTCCAAACGCATTTACAATTAGGGCCATACAAAGCCACATGTGTGCGTCACAACCATCATTAGCACTGTGGCCACTTCCTTGGGTGACAAAGAACATTTAATAGGCCTGTCCCAGCCTCTAATAACAAAGGGAAAACACATGGCAGATCAGGATAATGATTTTTTTGTCTTTCTGTAATGATGAAAGAAAAACCTGATCTTGCATAATAATCGCTTTGTTATTCATGGAACTTAACTGGCATTTCCTCATGAATTTTAATGTGCCATTCGTTTCCTGATGACTTATCCCCATCGTTCTTTGTAGAGCGTAGCCCAGCATTATTCTCTCATCTCTTCCTCTCTTTCGGCGATGGCATTATTCCCTCTAAACCAAAAAGACACCGGGATGTTGTCATTTTATTGTATTGATTGGGGAGCTAATCTAGGTTGATACTAAACAACCTGGAAAATCAAGCTACATTTATAATGTCAGCATTCTCCCCCCACCCACCCTCTGTGTATATTACTTAATTTTTAAAAAAGAGTTTATTTTTAAAACACTCTCTGGAACATCCTGTGATCATAAATTTGTACCTTTTAAAAGAAGTCACGATTAGTGGTATTCATGAAGGTACATTACTTTGTTCTATGTTCTCAAAGTTCAAGAAGCATTTGCTATATTTTTCCTGCCACATTCTCCAGAAGCTGTTTTGCATTATGTGTAGACAAAGTTATCTCAAATTTATATAAAGCTAGACCAGATTTTTAGTTTTTTAGGGACATAAACTGAGTCTGACTTATCTTTGTACCCCCTGAACTATCTAGCCCAACAACTTCCAAACAGAAAGTTCTCATAAAGATTTTCTTTTTTATTTATTTTGTTTTTTTCTTGTTTCAGAACCTTTGTTTATTCACTCATTTTTATGGCCGGCTCAGCCCACGCCAAGGGCAGGGCTGGTGCAGCATGTGGTGCCGGGGATCGAACCGCAGTCCCTGAAGCCGCCCAAGCTTTCCCAAGCAGGCGCTTTAGACCACTGAGCCATCCCGCCGGGCCCAGTATATCTTGATTGAAATGATAACCAATAATATAATAATACTATCATGTGTCCAGTCCTGTACTGGGTGATTTATATTCTTTAAATTTCTCTCTTTTTTTGTTTGTTTGTTTGTTTTTGTCTTTTTGAGACAGAGTTTCTCTGCGCAGTTCAGGCTGGCCTTGAGCTTTTTTTTTTTTTTTAGATAGGATTTCTCTATGCAGCACAGCCTGGCCTCTAATTCTCACTAATCCTCCTGCCTCAGCCTCCTGAGGGATGGGATTACAAGAGTGTGCCACCATACCAGTGCTTTTATTTCAGAACTTTTGTTTGTTTATTTATTTTTATGACTGGCTCAGCCTGCCCTGAGGGCAGGGCTGGCACAGCATGTGGTGCTGGGGATCGAACAGTGGTCACTGCAGCCGCCCAAGCTTTCCTAAGCAGGCGCTTTAGACCACTGAGCCATCCTGCCGGACCCCAAGACAGGATTTCTTGCCATGTTGGCCCTGCCCCTGGGGCGCACTTAGACAGCAATTGAGACTGGGCCTGGTGGCGCAAATTTGTAATCCCAGTTCTTTGGAGTCTGTAAACAGTCAGATCACTATGAGCCAGATTTAGTGGTGAGACCCTGAGCACTCTGTAGACCTTTCCCAAAAGTACCAAAAAAAAAAAAAAAAAAAAAAGTCAGGATTTCACTAAATTACTAAATTTGCCAGGCTAGATTCAAGCTTGCATCTTCACTGTTCTGAGATTACAGGCCTAGGCCACTGGTGTGTAGTTTATGCCCTTGTCTACATTTTTCTTGGGGCCGACAAGATAGCTTAATGGTCCTGGCATCAAATGCTATGCCAGTCCCACCCCTAGGGTGAGCCGGGTCCCCCCCCACACACAGTCTAGCTACAGTGTCTTTATGCCATTGATTAGTATCTGATATTATATTAAGTATTTTACATTTAGTTGTCATTTGTCTTCCTCCAGTAATATTTAACCTTATTGGTAGTAAAACTTTAGCTCAGTAATGGGGCACTTGCCTAGGTTCAGTTTCTGGTTCTGCAAAAATAAACAAACAAAACCCCAGAACAACAATTAAAAAAAAAAAAAACTCCTCAGGGAAAAGCCCATATTTCTTATTTACTTGTCTTGTGCTAGTCAGTTTTCCATGACTAAAACAAAATACCTGAGACAACCAACTTATTTAAAAGCCTTTAATTTGGCTCACAGTTTGGGGATTTCAGCCCACGACTAGTACGTCTCCTGGCCCAGAAGGGCACTGCTAAGTGCCCATTGCTGGTGGGAGAGGAGGCAGAGCAAATCCACTCACAGTTTGAGCCATGGGCCAAAGGCAAGAGTAAAGAGGTGGCGGGGTCCCACAAACCCTTTAGTAGCTCCTTCAGTGATTTAAAGGCCTCCTGCTGGGTCCTACCTTTTAAAGGTCCCTCCACCTCTCAATTGCAATGCGCTGGGAATCAAACCTAACGCAGGTCCTAAAGGCACATATGACATCCAAAATAAAGCAGATCTCCAGTCCCTACATCTGTTGTAACTTGTCCAGTGAATGCAGGCATTTTACATGGATCTGCCTGAATATAGTAACCCATCCAATTCTTTCAGTCTTCTCTTGAAATTCTACCAAGGTATCAATGATGGTCAGAAAATATCATTTACAAGCTAAGTCAAAGATATTTGATACTCAGAAAGCCAGTGATGATAAGCCCAGTACCTATGTTATAGAGTAATGGTATCACACAGCTTTTCTGCTGGAGGGTTGAGAATGTAAGTTAACAGACCGACAATTGGAGAAAAAGAAGGGCTATAAGGATAGCCAATATTTTGGCCCTAGCCCTTCAAGGTCAATAAAGACCCAGGATATAAGAGAACCTGTGTTGTAATATCCTATAATTCAGAGGTGTCCCAAATTTCCTGGTCAAGGAGATTATGGGACCTCAGAGGAAAGGGATGAATGAACTGCAGTG